>PQWD01004967.1:67067-134999 GCA_019425675.1 Leucinodes orbonalis | reverse complement strand
CCTCGGGCGACTTTCATTTGCTGTCGGTTTTAGAACCGAGTCAATGGGCTCGAAGTTAACGCACTTGTTCATGATTTACCTCTCAACACTACTCGCCGGTCTCGTACTACTTCGCGAGTAGTGTATAAATATATCCACAGACATTCACCAGCGCCATCAAGCCCAAAACTAACTAAACCAAACTGCCTGCAATATGGATACTAAACAACGGATAACATCTTTTTTTGTAATTACATTCATATCATACATACATAAACACCCGGACAATATAATGGACATGTTCATGCTCACAAATATTGTACTGCCGGGAATCGAACCCGGAACCCTTGAGATAGTAGCCGACGTCTCAACCTTTACACCAGATGGGTCGTCAAATAATCGTGTATAGGAAGCATTACACTGATACTATCGACGATATAAAGCGATATTATAAAACAGTTTACAAGTACACTTTTATTAAATCCCGTACTTAAACCTCTGCAGTAGTTAAATCCTAAAACATGGTATTCCGCTCATTCTGGAAGGAATGAAATAAATAAATAAAGCTCACGCCTTGGTCCAGAGGGGTAGGCAGAGATGATGGAAGGAATGCTTTTTCAGTTTTTAATATTAAATTGAATGTGTATTTCAGGACTTCCCGACACACAAGCTACTGACGGTGAATACTCAAGAGGACCGCAGCAAATCCCAATCTGAGGCCAGACTTTGTTGATCGCGTTTTCGACTACCATTCAGATGACTCGATCGACGACCTCTACGATAACGAGCTTTATGAGGTCCAGGATTTCGACGATTTTGATTTACCTGGTATGTACCCAATGTAATGTAAATTATACATACAGTAATCGGAAAAAATATTGCGCATCCATTTTTGGTAAGAGATTACATTTGGGTTTGTAGAGCGTTATTTCTATCACACTAAACACTACCAGCCCGGTGTAAACTTAGTAAATGTGTGTATTCGTTAAAATAAATTATTAAAAAACTTTAGTGTGCATTATTGTCTGTCTAATTTTTAATTACAAAAAAGGAAATTTTGAAAATTATTGAAACTCAGTCAATCTATAACTCATTGACGTCATAGACCGTTCAGAAATTGTATGTAAATGTTATTTTGACAATACATTATGCATGATGATAACAATCTTATATTTACAAAGATAGAAACTTAACAAGTACACTGTAAAAGTTTGGTTTTATTGTTTTTGGCAATTTCTTAAAACCATAATATATATATATATATATATATATATATATATATATATATTGTTGTTTTTAACATTGTGTAATAACTAAAAGGAAAATTACAGATGACGACTTCCTTGACCACGACGACGACGAGATCAACGGGATATACGCGTTCGGTGGGATCCATGCTGCCGACATTTTACTACTATGAGAAGCATGGGCCTGCGCAAACCTTCCCCGATAGGGACGATATGGTAACATGTATGCAATAATGCTAACTTAGTTAACCTATAATCATTATACAAATGTTTTTTTTTCATTTAGAAGTGATTCATTTGTTTTTCGTGTTTTTGTTTTTTAATACTTTTAAAGAAGAATATCAATCAGGTCAAAATAACACAAACAGTAGAAACATTCTGTTTCTGAATACAACCTACATTTCATTATTCGTTTAATATTTGTAACTATTGTTTTGTGGTTAGTAGTTACTGTAAAATTATCGTTTAAAGTTATCATACAGTTAATCTTATATATTATTCTAAACGATGTATTTGTCTGTGATGCCTTAATGTTGATAAACATTGTCAATACTGGATCTTATAATTTACTGCTTACCTGTTTGAATGTAAAAAATAATAATAATATCCTTTGTGTATTGTAACTATAAGCAAAGTCTGAAATATTGTGATAGTTATAATTATTTATGTACCTAACTCTTCTGTGTTATGCTGTTTTATTTCTTTACATGTAATATGTTAACAAATAGGTTATCCGCCCCTGTTGTATGTCAATGGTACATTATATATAGCGGTTGTAGTTTTTAGATTGTTTATCGCGCAAGCTTGTAAGCCAGTTGGTACAGGTGGAGCTCACGCGTTGCCGTCTAACTAGAATATAGCCTTAGCTCGTGTAAAATTATATCACTATTATGCTTTCGTTAACCCGACTGTCTGTGGATCAATTGTTTGTGGCGCAGTTCCACATTTAATTAGTAATAACAATACATTTTACTTGACTTATCAACACTTATCTCTACCTCACAGCCACTGTGCTGCATTCAAATTCAAGTGCACTTCTTATGTTAGCAGTGTTGATAGTTCGAGTGAACATTTTAAAATAAGTTCCTCACCAGTACCGGCTATAGAAATAGTATAAGGTTTTGAACATTACACGAAAATGTTCCATTGTTGCCTGCGGTTGTATTCATTGTTATATTCGATATTTTTGTAGCTAAAGTAAAGACAGTGCTTTTACTACTGATCTTTCATAGAAATGGTGCCTGAACGTCTGTAATAAAGAAATAAGCAATAACTAGAAGTAATAATTTGTAATATTTAATAGTAACCATCAAACATGTTCATTTCCAGTCCTATCAATGTAACATATGATATAATATGTATAAAAATATATGTGTATATTGTGTTAACGGAATTTGTATTGTTGAGTAAACACATGGTTTCACTAATATTAATTTAGAAAAGTAATTTTTAGTTTAGAAAATCCTTTTTCAGCAGTTTTTATTACAATACTGTAACTTTATTATATTTTCTTTTTAAGATAATAATGCATTGTAATCAAAGTGGTGATTTTTATTTCATTTTACTGAAGGATGATTTTGTTTTAATCCTAAAAAAATCAATGACTTTATATTTTTTAAGATAATTTTTTTCTTAACGATGAAACGAAAAACTTGATTTACTTGTCACCAGAAGAACATTTTGTTGATTGAGACAAACTTATTTATGCATGCATAAATATATAAATGATTCACAACAGTTGTAAAACATGTATAGATTTATAATACAACACTCAGTTATTCATGAAATGGTTTTTTTTTCATTTGTGTATTTATTTTGTTTAAAGGTTGCATGTTTTATTTTGTCTTAAAGTTCAAAATATGACAGTGAAAAGTATCATATGCCATTAATGCTTTTGTTAAAATTTAAAAGCGTTGCTTTGTTTGTTGATTATATTAGGTTCGCTTTATGATTCATATTCAAAAGCCAAGTATGCTGTGTGTCCTATGCTTTGATATGGAAAATATGAAGATGGTTATGATTTATATTTTGCTTTTGTGTGTGTCATATCATGATACGATAGTGTTCATGGTGATCTATAAGACAAATATTTTCTTTATTCACATACCTAGTGTTAATTTATGTTTTTAGATCCAAATCTTCAGAAATACCCTCATGCATGAGATGAGTTTGTGAAAAGGTCTTAGCTTTTATATTTAATTGTTTTAACATTAGTAAGAAATAAAATAAAACATTGTCTTAACAGCGAATTTGTTTCTGTTTTGACCAAATTATCTGAACTACTACATAAATTAGTCATTTAGTTTTCATATCAATGAACCACACTGTCCAGAGTGTATGAATAGGATCCTAGTTTCATTATTATAATTTTAACTGATTTGTGTTAAAATATCTTAGTAACAAAAGGTTTGAGAATTTAATAACAAATAAATGGGTATTTATATTATAGTGTGCAGGACAAATGGCTTAATGTACCTTCTGAAGCATTAATTAGTAATTAGCATAGATCTTTATAATATATCATTGCTAATCAGTGAATATAGAAAACTTGCAAATTTTCCTAATTAATTGGACTGAAATGGAGTCTACTCAGTGTAGTCAGAATTACCATGGGAAGTGGAGCCACTATGCCACATTCTCGGTTCAAAAAGCTATATATTTTTTATAATACACAATTTATATGCGATAGAGCGTCTGTGGCTCATTGGTGCGGACTGTCACCTTCCGACCTGGCGAGTGCAGGTTCAAATCCTGCCACATACTAACATATTTTCGAAATTATATTTACATTTATCCGATGCTCTTACAGTGAAGGAAAAAATCAGGATGACACCTACATATGCCTGTGAAGAGATTCAAGGGTGTTTATGAACTCGACCAATCCCAAAACTTTTTTACAGTCAATACCTTAAATTTTTGGTATCTAAAGTGCAGTCCCCTAATAACTTTTATGATGGCTCTTTCAAATTCAATAAGGTGGGTTTTATGCATAGGAATCCTACAATATTATCAATAGGTGGGAATAAAAAGTCAATTAGATTATTAAAGGAAACAAGTTGTTTAATCACTACACAATGTAATGGATTTAATTTTAGTACCATTAAGTCAAAAGTATAAATACTAGCATTGCACACATTCTATAAATTTACATCATAATTATTAGTTTTTATAAATATATTCCACCATCTTCCCATAAACCCCACATCAACCACTCGTGAAGGAAAACTTAAGTATGATGGTTTTAAATATGAGCATTGACTTTTATACAAATCACATTCATTGTTTAACTCAGAAGTGTACATAATTGATGCTATCCCTAGACTTTTATAGTGTAACACACCTGCATTATAACTAGAATCTAAGAACCTTAAATGGCTAACTGCAGTGGGATTCTGGCATTCCTCACTCACGAGAACAACTTCGTTTGTAATTCGTTTTAAACTATCCTTGAAATCAAGTTCATCGGGATTATTCCGAGCAAGGGCGAAAACGGTAAATATTCCAGCAGTCCATTTCATAGCCTTCTTCGGTTCATCTTGAATATCTGTCCTGAGGTCTTGGAGCATTTGGCGATAGTCAATAAATAGATTTTTCCAATAATCAGCCCATTTTTCGATAATAGTCCCTTTGAACTTCTCCGGAAATTGAATTTTATTGATTGAGACAGCGGATTATTCTTGACAAGTCTTAGCATAATGAAAGTAAATCGTGGAGTAAATATATCATAAGAAAAATATTTAACGATACTTTTAATATGAAATTCTGGGAATTTTTAACATAGTATATAAAATAAACAATGAAGAAGAGAGAACAGGAGACTAAGAATGACAACGTAAGTCAAAGTCAAATTGATGTTTGCTTTTTTATTCGTTCCATTTGAAACAGGCTAGGATCATGAACTATACTGCCTTATAAGTATTTTTTTTGTTTACTTGATGAAGAAATGAGTGAAGGACATGATGATGATGACGATGCATGATATGTGTAGCCTTCCTTCCCCACAAGTTTCGGTAAAGATGTGGAACTTTACTAAAACCTTACGGGGACTTCTTGAGAGAATTCAAAGAGACCGTTGTACTGTTCTGTTTCATTTGCCAACACTCGCACTTGTTTCCGGACACTTAATGGCTTTATAATCCACCGTCATCACACATTTACATTGGTTTAAACACAAATTTTAGAAAAATCAAAACTGATGACTTGACACTACTTTCCCGCCAAGAACTTTACGAAGGCTTACAATTTGGGTTTATGATATAGTTCCCATTTTTTTTCATTCTTGTCATCATCAGCTCCTTAATCATCCTCACCGAGGGGCACAAGCCTATCCGTATAGGTTGTATAGACCTAAGTCGTTCATGCAGGCCCAGTGCGGATTGGCCGACTTCACGCACAACCTTTAAATCTCTTCGCAGCCTTGCGCCTTTACGGAAAGAACCTTCCTTACGATGTTTTCCTTCACAGTGAGAGCGTCGGATCGGATAACTTAAATATAATTTCGAAAATTTGAAAACACATTGGTACGTGGCGGGATTCGAACCTGTGCCCTCCGGTCGGTAGGCTTAAGGATTTCATTTAATTTTTTAACAATATGCTGATATTGTTCATTAGAACCAAGTAAAGTTATCTCTTTTTGTCCTCGTTAAGCGTGGGCCAAAAGTTAGCTACTTTTCCGGGACTTCCCTCACGTCTACTTCTGGATACAAATTACAAAACCTCTCCATTACATCCCAGGAAATCGATACCAATTTGCCCACATGCCAAAAATTGAAGGTCTGAAGTATCTGATAAAGAACCCTCAGCTATATTAGAGATATGTCTACATATAATGCCCTCTCCTACTATTGATACATGAAAAATCGACTTCACTGCTGAGCGAATGCCTCCCTAAATCCCCCCGAAGACAGAAGTAGTTGAAGGGTACCATACGAGGGGCTTCATTATATATTATAAATTATTCACTGACATTTATCAGCGCCATCTTAAATACTTTTACTGTTATACATAGAAACACCCAGACCAATAGAAACAAACAGACATGTGCATGCACACAATATTTGTACTGTAGCTGACGTCTCAACCATTACACCCAATGGGTCGTCCAATATTCCTTTCAAGTTTCTACAAAAAAAAGTGAAATCCCACCAAAAACATTATTTAAAAAATCTAGCCAAGTCGCGATGGAACTGCTTGATCTGCTAGATCGTCAATCTGGCGACAGATTGGTGCAACGGTGTCACGTGACACCTGGTTTTGTATCCTTGTGTACTCTTCATCGCCCAAGTCATACAACATTAACCATTATAATAAAGTAATCTCAGTAAGGAATCTTACACTTGGCACGTCTTTGTGTTGATTTCATTACTTTTTAACCGACTTCAAAAAAGGAGGTTCTCAGTTTGACCTGTTAGTAAGTATGTATGTTTGTCCGCGATTATCTCGCGTTTGGCTGAAGCAATTTCGATGCGGTTTTCGATAAAGATAAAGGCGACTTAAAAAGTATAAGTATTATGTTCATATTATCAAGTTAATGATTATTTTATATCACTACGTTAATACATGATTTTTTTATTCAAAATTAATATAGAGGTGATGTTTAAAATAATAGTTATTTTATTTTTTCATTTTTTAAGGCGGTTCCTTATTATTAAAAAATAATAATATAGATTCTATTTGTTTGGAATAATTATTTTGTTTATTTTGTTAGTTTTTTTAAATTTTTTAGAGATAAACAAACAGCTACACCGAGACTGGGCTAGTTTATTACAGAATGTTCTTGGTGGGATTTTCTTTATATCGCACGAAAGTCCTTTAACATTTAGAATAAAGTCAGGTTTTTTCTTATTTATACACTCATTTGCCAATAAAACTACAGGCAATTGAAAGCAAATTACTTTAATGAACAATAACTATTGCCATAGTAGGTACAATAATATATTTTTAAATATTACATACTTAATTACAATATTGTTACCATTAAACGTTCCTTGTTGTTTTGGTTGAAACTCTTGGGGGTGTACAGGAAGATACAGCTAATTATATTAATATATTTCTGACAATTCCTTATCCTTTTCGTGTCGGCATGGAGCCACCTACGCCCTTCGGGGACCTACGTTTCCGATTGAATGTACCAAATGATTGCATCGGTGGCATTGGTGGCATCGGAGGCATTGGAGGCATAGGCGGCATGCCTTCAGGTGGTGACGGCGGTTCCGGCATCTGTCTTGCTACCTGAGATAAAAAGGTTGAGCTGTTATTTTATTTTTATTAAAATGTAAGAGCGTTGAATTCGCGGTGTATTATATCGTGAGCTTAATTTGGACTCTTTAAAAGTAGAAACTCGCAACTTGGCCGTAGGTAAATGGTGACTGTTGTTCATCTCATATACCCAAAAAAACTTGTTAACATATGATGCCACATCTGTAGAATATCTTTCTCTCGCTGCCTGACCCGTAAGTATTGACCACAGCTAGGTATAACCAAAGGCATAAATAATATTGTTATGGCAGAGGGAATAAGCAAGACTGAAGTAACGTCACGCAGAAAGACCTTATACACTGTCTTCCTAACAGGTTTACGTGTGGTATAAGATAAAAATGTGGGATTATTTCTGTCACTGTTCATAAGGGAAGTTTTTCTGTTTGTGAAATATTTAATTTATTTCTGATTTTTTTTGGCATGTATTGCTTACAATACATACTAAAAAAATTCAGACAGAAATACATATAATATATTTCTTTATAGGTATTTCGATTCAGTAACTTTATCGTATTTTTCTTAATAACATACACTTTAATGTTTTATGATGTAAATGTTATTTTGCGATAATGAATAGCGGCCATATTAGAAGAATTTAATCGTCTACTTTTACGTCTACCAAGACTTAACAGGTATTGATAGGTGACTTTACTGGGTTTAATGTTACAATAGTAGAATGGAAAGACATTAAAGGGCTTATCCAAGACTATTTTTATAATACCTAGCGTTAGAACTCTAAGTGTTGTTATAAAACACTATATGTACGTATATTGTTTTTTCGTAATCATTATCCTTAACTATCTACTACTTTTATAAACTATTTTTTATATTTTTAGGAACTATAAAATACTTAAAAGACCACAGAACTAACATAGCCACCAATTTATTCATATAAAACTTACTCTATTCAATGGTCGCAAGTAGTCGTATGTAACTACAGCTGGATATTCCGGAGGTGGCGGAGGGCCCTGTCCTTGCGAATGTTGCAGGGAAGCGCAAATGACAAAAATCAATAAACAAAGCGACCGTCTCATCTTTACTGGTCACTGCTATGGCCACAATCATCTAACACCCGTCTTTATAACGTTCATGTTGCATGCTCGAACGGAAACCTTTGACAAAGAACGTGAATCAACTTCCTGTACGATACACGCGAGAGATAACAAATACATGCTAAAATGCTGACGATAAAATTAATTATCACTTAATACCTTTTGAACATAGTTGAAGATGACGAGCGAGAGACGCATTAACAATTGAGCACTTATTATGAAGTTATGTCAAGTACAAACAATTTATGGCATGTACTCATATGAAGTTATGTCAAATACAAGCATTTTATGGCATGTACACTTAGTGAAGCATCATTTAGGTAAATATTTTACAAATGCACTTTACTTTTATGTTAGCAGCCCATGACAGCCACTGGCTGAATTACTTGGCAGGCGGGTTGGAGATTCAAGACCAAATGAAGGTGAATGCGAGAGCGCTACTACCCATTTGATTCTCTATAGAATTTTATACGTAATTAACTCTAATGAATGATCAAACAATTCATATACACGCTGTTAAGTAGGTAATAACTAAAAGTTGCAGCAAGTAGACGAGACGGTCAAAGACTTGCTGCGGACAGCTTCCCCACAAACATAGATTGTTAATGTTCCTATAGGAACATTAAAATCTATGCTCAACGACTTTTCGCGGAAATAGGAGCTTCCTATTGCCGCGAAAAGTCGTTGACTCAAAACAATGTCATTTTTATGTTCTCATTGGCTAAGACCCAATCCCACAATTTAACCATATCTATTAAGCCCATATTCTAAAAGGACTCAACGTTGATCTTTACCTACTTAAATTGAGTAAGAAAGGGATGGTGCTATTTATCGTATAGAGTGCTATCCCTTTCTCACTCTACTTAAGTGAAGATATATATATATAATTTGACGACCCATCTGGTGGTTGAGACTTCGGCTACTATACCAAGGGTTCCGGGTTCGATCCCCGAGCAATACAAATATTTGTGAGCATGAACATATCTGTTTATATTGGTCTGGGTGTTTTCTATGAATGTATTTAGTGTGTGAAGTGTAGGAGATGCTATGATGAGCACCGTTGGACTTCATTGGTAGACCGTACAAACTAAACAGGGCCGTAGGTACTTAGTTCGAATCAAAAAGAATCCAAAAACTCAAACACGTTGATGATTTGTGAGATGGAGAAAGGGGATCATTTCGAGAATTGGCCCAGGTAGCCTTCACAGCTTCACCGGACAATTGGCGAGCGAAGATGGCTCTCAGCCCAAAAAATTATGCAACGAGCCTAAGTGTGTCCCAGCCAGAGTCGGATGCGAACCTCGGCTTAGGGCGTTGCAGGAGGGGAGGCTTACCCTGTAACCTGCAGGTTTGGTGAGAAAAGCGTCCGGAAATGTACCTGTAACGCGAACAGGGACTGGTCGAACCTACATGGACTCGCGACGAAGGTTAGGTCACGCAACATTTACTATAATATTATAGAAACAGCAATAAGGAACCTTAGACTCGGCACGACTTTGTCAAGATTTCATTACTTTTTAGAGGTAACAAACGCTCCTTCAAGACTTGGCTAGTATTTTTATAGAATGTTTTTAGTAATCCCGTTTCCGACCCTTAGCAGTATTGTATTAGAGGTAATGGCCTCCTTCTACTATTAGTACGTAAAAAAATTTGTCACTGTAAAATTTATAAGAAAATCGAATAAATTAAATCAATACGTGATGTAACGTAAACGCAATAAAACATGGGCAACGTTTCTACAGAAAGAAAAGAAATACCATCAAAAACATTATGTAAAAAACTAGCCATGTCTTAATGGAGCTACTTGTTTATCTCTAAAAAGTAATTAAATTTAGAAAAAGTCGTGCCAAGTCTAAGTTTCCTGACTGCGATTTTTTATTATTATTAATGTTGTGTTACCAAGACCTTACAATTGGCAGACTGTCTAAATCTCATAACTTCTATCTCGAAATAAGTAGAAACGAGCTTTTTGGAGATAAACTAGTAGCTCCATCGTAACTTGACAGAATGTTTTTGGTAGAATAACTCCATACAGTTTATCTTCTTTTCCTACATACCCCTCGGAGGAACTAGACTTATTCCTCCGAGACATACCCTCATCTCATTATATGTGCCGGATATTTGCACTTTGTGTGCCGCGCCAGAGACAAAAAGTTTTTTATCTTTGTTTTTCCTGTCTTACAAATCATGCTTACCCGCCAAAAGTTTTATAACAGCTTCGAATTTCCGTCATTAAAATTAAGGTTACTAAAATTACTAAATCCAAGAACCACGATAACCTCTAGCAAAATGGAGACTTCCAGCACCCCAGTAGTCGCAGCAGCCTCCGGGAAAATCTACAAGGCACAACAAAATCGAGTAGGACGTGGCGTGCCAATCATCAAAGACGTTTATGAAAAGAAATGTTCTTGCTACAGGGAAAAGAGTATAGTGTTTTGCCGTGCATGTGGTTATTATTGTAATGGACGTATAAGGCTCAAATGTGAACAACATCCAAGAGTAAGTGAATAATTTAAAAGAAAAATAAGTGCTTGTTTAAATGGTTCAATTGGATTCAATAATGCTTTGTTTTTATCTTTAAGTTACGTTACTCATCTTTCCGTCTAAGATGATTTATTGACAATTGTTTCAGGTAACTTTCTTACTGGATATAGCTGAATGTCCCGTTGCAACTCTCCAACATTCTTGGATGAATACTTAAGAGCGAAGCCTAAATTTATTTGTATTTCAATAACTATGAGAAAAAATGACTTACCCATAGACTTACCTCAATAACTTCTAGAAAATATGTCCTAATGTTTCCAATTTGGGTATATATCTCTTACACATGATCAGTATAAAATTAATCTCTTCTCATAACAAGCATGATGATTTGAAATAACTAAAGAGGTAACATATTTTTCTATATTTTTTTAAACACAAGGTCTTTATTTTAAAATTGTAATTATTTATTACTTGTGTATGGCATTGATTGCATTTTATAAACAGTACCGAGTACCGGTTATGGAGATATTTATTTCATATTAAGTAAAAATTTATGTTTTTAAAATATCATTTAATTGTCATTCAGTTTTTAAATCTTAAAACAATTAAGTATTTTTGAAAAAAACTTTTAATTGTTTCTAATGATACTGAATGCAATTAATTGTTATTAAAGTTTTTTTTTCCCCCATATGCTGTTAAACAATAAGACTAAACCTATAGGTTAAATTATGAAGGAGCATATTTATTTTCTTTTCATGTTCATTATGAATGAGAATAAAGTAATTTTCAAAATATGTTGCAATATATTTTGTGTATAACCCTAATCTAATGTGAATGCTGTAGGTGTCCACTACCATGGGGACAGTTTTATTGTCTAGAAGTTATAAATAATAATTCATTCAAATATTAATGAAGCAATTGTTTAGATGTTACCCATTTGATCTATGACTGCATGTAAACAATAGATTCATTAATTGTCTTGTTAGTTTACATGCATGCTATATTTGAGGGATCAATGGTAACGCTGAGTCTATAGAGCTTGTTGACACTACTGCCCTACATTCAATATTGTATGTACCGAAAAAAGGTGTTTTATTGCTGTAGTGTAGGGAAGTATAACCCTCTTTTACTATATTTTTTAACAATAAAAATAATAAAATGCTTTTTAATCCATATTTTTCGCTAGGCTGTGTATATGTCACATGAATGTGCATAATATATATTATGGCAATAAAAACTGAGTTCAATATTGTATCTAGGGACAGTCAATTTTAAAATGTTCAGATGTATTGGTCACCTTGTTTTCTACGATATACTTGAAGTAACTGTATTTTTTGCATACAAGCAACTCAATGTTGCTTGTATAAAAGATTAAATTTCTAAAAATAAAATGCTGTTATAATTTAAATTTTATTAATCTACTGCTTACATAACTTTACAAATGATTCAATTAAACTATATCAATTTGTCAAACACTAAAAGGAAAACCAACTAGGTACATCTGATCTATCTTTATTGCGGTCAATATAGTTCTTGAAACTTTTTTTAGCTTCTGCAAGGGATTTCATATTTTCTTCCTCATCATCAACTGTTTTTAAGAATAAGTCTGGAAACTCAAATTGCTTGTCTTTTGGCTGAAAACAAAATAGACTAGAATTAAAAGACTGGTATGTTACCAGTAAATTATTGATTATGGTTATTAAATTAACCACCAGGATTTCAGACAAAAAACTTAACTTTATAGGCTTGTGGCTATTTATCTGTCTGGGGGTTGTCACATACATACACTCCAATGTTTAGTAGGATCAATTAAGAAAGAAATCAATTAAAACTTTTTCTTTGAAATATTGAAGTTCCAGCTTACTCATCCCCAATGCAATAAAATTATTTAAATTAAATTGATTGAAGCAGTAAAGTAAAAAATGGCCGAATATACAGTTGGCAGCTTAGATTAACAATAAACTGCACAATCTCACTCAAAAAGTATCCATGGCATTAATCTGCCCATAGCATGAGTAGGGCAGAATTCTCATTTATAATCATGTCAATCGCTACATGTCATAGTGAAATTGTAGTATGCTCATGCTTTTGATTTTTTACCCTTTAATGACACCATAAGGTTAAATTTTAATGAATCATTTTATGTCATAATAATAACAAAGTAAGTGTGTCAAGCGGCTTAGACATTTTTTTTTTATATTTCTTTGTGATTGTGGTTTGTTGTTTATATAAGGTTGGCAGATATTAGGTGCATTAACATTAGAGCTTGCCAAACATCCTGATTCTGGCAAAATCACTCTTCATTTTACTTAAGACATATTATTACAAGAAATAAAAAATAACTTACGAGGGTAACAAATGCATATTTGATGTCATCATCTTTAACAATATATCCTCTGCCAATATCTTTCCTAAACTTCCCTAAAGTAATTTTTGTTCTCACATCCACCACTGGCACATTATATATTTTCTCAAGATAATTTTTTACATCATATTTTGTCATTTCCATGGAACATTTAAAGTGTACTATATTAGGTAATTGTTTCGGAAGTGGTCGACTAGTTTCATCCAAAAATTTGGCAAAAAAACACGAAGTTGTGGATTACCTCGTGGTAAATAGGATACCTGTAATACAATACTTTGTTGTCATGAAACATTAAGCAAATTAATTCCGAAAAGATGCAGTCAATAAAAATCATTCCTTGACTTTAACAAATAACATTGTTATATTCTATTTAAAACTAAGTTCTCACCAGCGTGTAGACATTATGATTTATAACGCTTTTCCGTAAAAATACTATACCGACTGTAATTAATAACGAAACAAAATAGGTAAACCTAAACTCAATAAATAACTTGATGCTCAAATATAACCTCTTAAACCTATTTTTCAATACTTTGACACTAAACGACATCAGTCAGTTTTTTTTTGTTTTTCTTCTCGTTAGTAGACATGAGCAAAATCGTTACTTCTTAGTCACCGTGCCAGTCGTGACAGTGACACAAAAGGGACGTCAAAAAATAATCGTTACTTTGTCACGCCAGTCACAGCGGTCACTCTCGGCACAATAAGTTTCCTAGGTTACAAATTCTGTTCCTTTTAGTATGAAAGTTATTGTCACAGTTGTCACTCCGATCACAATACACGATTCAATTATAAGTCGTCATTAGGCAATTGTTTACTTTTTGCTACTATACAAGAAACAGAGCATAAGTTAATTCCTTCATACTTTTACAGGCTTATGTCTGTCGCATTTTGAATTAATATTGATATTATTAAAATATTAAATAGATGTCAATTGATGTTAGATTTTTTTACTATCGTAAGCTGTTTTCTCAGACCATTTAGTAGACAGAGAAAGTTGTTTTTATTTTATGAAAATAGAGAATGTGTCGTGTTTATTATTTTGAATCAACTATTTAATGATTTAAAAGTTAAATTTTTTTAAATCAACTAATTGCATGATAGCACTTAGGTACGATTGTAATTTCAATAGTTAAAAAAAATATTTAAAGTAATTTATCGCCTGAATGTCATGACGTATTAAATTCATATTTAAATACGTCAATTCACGTGTTCATTGGCGTTTTAATCATAGGGCAAACGGGTGATTGTCCAAAGACGTCATAATTATTTTCTTTTGAAGATTAGCATTGATGTTGCTGGCAGTTCTTCGCGTCTACTCCTGTAATGTAGGAAGTTGATGCAGCTTCTCGCGCCTCTTTTAGGCATGCGGTTATATGAGTTGAGGCTGCTTCTACTCCTTCGGGCGTTGATACATCTCCTACTGTTAGGTCTGTCATAAGGACTTATAATGTATCAGTTAACTTTGGTGCGAAGCGGTCTGGGCCCAGCGAAATCTGTATCTAGCCCTATTGTTATAAGCAAAGGAGGTGTTGGGTATCTGCATCATATAGTACCTCCAATGTTACTGGGCGCGTTATATTTTTTGTTAGGCAATGTCCAGTACGTCTGGTGGTGGTGATGATTGGTAGGGATATGCGTCGGTGAGTCCGGGCCAATGATTTCAATATCTCTTGATTCAGCCGCTTCGTGTAGTACTCGTCCTGCTGGTGAAATCATACGTGACCTTCCGGCTGGGTGTATCAGTCAATGACTGTCAGTATATAATACTACATACTACTCTTTGCTGTCAGTCACGTAAGATTGACACCTGTCCTTTTTAAAATTCATTCCATTTGAATTAGGCTAAGGTCTTGATGTTTTTTTTCGGACAGTGGTATCGATGTAATATACATGGTATAATATGGAAAAATACATTGATATTATCCAAACATATATTGCTTTTAAACGACTGTGTAAAAGAGGAAAGAAATGTTCAAAGATACACGATTGCCGAAATAAACAACGTTTAATGTCAACAGTTGGCATGGCTCTCAACCCATCAATTTATGCAACGGGCCTAAGGTGTCCAGAGTGGGACGCGAACCTTGGCTTAGGGCGTTGCAGGGGGGATGGCTAGGTAAACTTGTATACGTTTGGGAGGAAAACGACCGGGCACGTGACGGTATCGTAAATAGGGACTGGTCGAACCTGCAGGGACTCGCGACGAAGACCCCCGCCGGCGGGAACGGAATCTCGGTCTTGAAGTGTTTCGTGTGTTCTGCTGCAATTGAGATGCTTTACGCTTTTTGTCTGTCGCAATGGCGACCGTGATTGGATCGTGTCCGAATGTCATTGACTTATTCGCTCACCTTATTTTTAATGGCTGAACAGATTTCTTGAAGAAAAAATAACAAGTTAAAACATATAGTACGGCCACCGTAAGAAGTCTTTTTTGACATTTTAGGATGTATGCAAGCACTGTTAAAAGTGAAATTCATTTTATAATATAGGAAGCGTTGTTAAAAAAAATACTTATCGAAAACAAGGTACTATGAAATGCTTCTTAAAGAACTAAAAAAATCGATTCGATGCATTGAGTAAAAAACATCGATGTATGTATGTATGAAAATTTAAAAATTAAATATTTGTTTCGATGCATCGTTTCATAAATCGAGTGTTTTAATACATCGATGTATATCGTCTACCCCTATTCAAGTGCAGTGTTTCCACATTGAGGAAAATCCCCTTTTGAGGGAAATTAGGGTTCAGATGGGAAGAAAAAGGGGAGATATGAAAAGGGGAAATTGCGGGAGATCATAGGTAAAATGTACCCTATAGTATTGTGGAAAATTTAATTTCTTGGCTAAAATGTGTATGCTGATTGCGAAAACTGTCTTGGAATTAGAGGTGAGTATGCAGCCCCAATTTTATATATTTCTGATATGCTATAAACAAAACATGAATAGTTAAATTATATTTTAGTCGTGCTTAGTCTATTTTTGAGAGTGGGCTATTACTAATGCCAAAACTAAAACAGGAAAAGAAATTGTGGGGAAAAACGTCTCAGGAAGGGGAAATCAGAATTGAGACGTGGGGAAAGGAATTTATTAAAGTGGAAACACTGTTCAAGTGTCAGTTGATCTGTAAGATGGCGGTGGCACTGTCACCCGATCATGAATTGGTAAGTTATATTAATATTTTCACAATGTTTACAATACGTATAACAGTGCAAAACGTTGTAATATATAGCGGCACATTATTCAATATGATAATTTCTCCACTTAAATGCGGGTCTTCCTTGATTTAAAGTGGGTCACAACTTGCGTCGTTTACCATGTCACCACTGTTTGTTTTGATTTGTAATTTTGTTCTTGTTTTCGATGATTTTAAACTATTTATACAAAAAAGCATGCATAAAAATTGTGCTCATTACGATCAATTGTACTGCTAGACAAGAATAAAGTTACATGTCAGTGCGCTTCCCACTTATTTTGAGAATCCCACATCACTCCAGCAGGACGATATCTGAGAGTATATTTCCGTTTCCGTTTCGCTCGGTACGATTGGATTGAAGATATTTCTGTGAAAAATTCTTTGCCACATCTTGTAAATGGTTTCTTTTAATTGTGCCTAATTAGGAGAATATTTGTTTTGACAAGTGACTTTGTTTATAACTGTTGTGCTTGTTTTCATAAATTTGATAATATTGCATAATTAAGTTACAGGTGAATCAAATTATTTTTTTCCGAATTATATATTAAAATAATGATTAAGCGGTTGTGGGTATAGGTGGAAAATCATAAACAATATATGTCTATGCATGTGCTAGGTTCGCATGGATAAATAAATTTTATCAATGTAGTATTTAACCATACTATTTTGATGATAAAAGTATATTGTAATGTTTTAAATAACTTGAAATTTGGCAATGATTCTAAGTTTCATTTATGGTTAATTTATTAATTTGTATAGGTGCAACTTACCTAATTGAAGATTATTATGTTTTTGAAATACTTAAGAAGGCAGGTTGAAGACAACAGCACAGCCCTTTTTCAAATAGTTAATCTATGTATGTGTTACACATGGTGCTATCACAGAATTCATTTTATGATACAACGCATGATGGCCTCTGCCAGGTGTAAAAATTGGTCTAGCACGAGTCGAATGCCCGTGGAGGGTTTCAGAGCAGCAAGTAACATAAAATAATGTAATTTTTATTTCCTTAGGCACCTACTACAGCTTTAATATGAAAAATAGTGGTTCACTGTTTTTGATGAATAAAAAAATAAACTACTCACCAGAAATTGTTCCAACTAAATTTCGTTGTTAGATTTTATGGTAATGTTCATTATACATTTTTTCGATTTTATCAACCCCATAGTTTAGAAATTAAAGGGGGGGGACACAATTTTTTCAACTTTGGAAGTGTCTCTCGCGCAACTATTCAATTTATTTAAAAAAAAGTATTAGAAATCTCAATATCATTTTTTAAGCTCTACACATTGATACCTCACACGGGAAAAAATGTTTTGAGTTTCAGTTTAATGTATGCGGAACCCCAAAGTTTCTTGTCAAAACCTAGTAGCGTTTCACAGAATATTACTCACAAAGTTTGAATAGTGTAGTGCTTTAGTTTTGGAGAAAAAAGGCGTTGTATTATTCGGACAGACGGCCAGACAGACTAGACTTGACAAATCTATAAGGGTTCCTTTTTTTTGCCATTTGGCTACAGAACCCTAAGATCTACTGCAAATATTATGGAAACTATGATACTGGGCTATGGAATTGGGCCTTGGTGGACTGGATAACTGGGTTATGGGAGAGACTACTGATGCCTGCCATTAAACTTACCTCATAGAAAAATATTATTATTATAAATGCTTATAATATGAACTCACCCCTCAATCTGTATTGGTCCTGAATGATGGGTTAGGACACAATCTCCTTTTTCTAACTTTTTACTATGGTTGCAAGCATTGTCCTAGAATTGTCTCATTGGCATATCTGTAGGGTGTGTGCATTCTATACTGCTGATATTTAGAATGACAATTTTTATGCTATTGTGCATACAATAGTAAATCTATTGTTTGTTGGAAGTCTAGTGCTGCATACAAGCATAAATCTGATGAATTATGTCACAAATACAGGAGCTTTTATTTACGGAGACACTCAAAAAATCTGGTATGGTGTTTAGGCGACATTAAGTCAGAAAGAGGTGGCATATATCTAAAAATAACAATTGTGAGTGGCATGTAAAAACACTTAACTCTCATGATTTTACTTCTACTGCAACTTGCATCCATGCCCTGAAATACCATTTAAAGTGACTACCAAATGAATATCTGTGTTGAGCCATTAAATTACAAGAAAATAATTAATTGAGCTTTATCACATCATATCAGCTCATTATATGTCCCCACCGAGGGGTGCAAGGCTTTAGCTGTCTACACTGGCCTAGTCTACTACCCAGATTAGTCTACTATTAATTCATAATACTTGTGCAACTTCATTTGAATATTACACCAATAATTGTACCATGTTTCATGTAAATAAATAAATTATTCTATTTTTAATTGAAACTTTACTTTTTGACTGGTAAAGATAAATTTAATTTTGATGATCACAGCTGTCTACCATTAGTAAAAAAAATCTTTATAGGAAACCAAATTAATAATCGATATGTCTATCACACATTTATTTGAGTTTGCGAGATAGTTGTTGCCTATACCCCGCTGATCATGAATTTAAATACATTTAAAAAATGTGTATATTGCAAGCATATTCGGATCTTTTCCAGTTAATGAAGAATAATATTTATGAAACTTATTCCTGATGTTAAGAAACTTGACTGACATTAGATTAAGTGGTACCATCATCAGCTCATTAAACGTCCCCACCGAGGGGCACGAGCCTACCCGTATAGGGTGTTTAGGCCTTAGTCGTCCACGCGGGCCCAATGCGGATTGGACGACTTCACACACAACCTTCGAATCTCTTCGCAGGCGTGCATGAAGGTTTCCTCACGATGTTTTCCTTCACCGTAAGAGCGTCGGATAACGTACATATATTTTTCGAAATACATTGGTACGTGTCGGGATTTGAACCTCAGCCCTCCGGTAGGAAGGCACAGTTCACACCACTGAGCCACCGACGCTCTTTGACTAAGTGGTACATGGGCTCTTTGATTAAGTGGTACATGGGTTCAATTGAAGAATAATATGAGAACGGAAATCTGCGTAATAAATCAGCAATATTAAGAGTGAGTGACGGAGAGAGGCGTACGCCGGACGCGCTGGTCGCTCGGCATAACTGAGTGCCCTCTACCGCAATTTTATTCCATTCCGCCCTGATAGGATTTAAAGTAATAAGAGTTTAGCTCAATGACAATATCAATATAATCTATATAACCATCACCCTCTCTCATCTCTTCAATCCTATTGAGTCCACTGCTGGACATAGGTCTCTCCCCATTTGCGCCAACATCCCGGTCCTCCGCCTTTCTCACCGCTTCCACCACGACCTTTCGCAAGCGTAGAATCACCATCACCCATTATTCCCGAATTCAAATGAACTCTCCATTCTAAGCGCGGCTCAAGTCAAGATTATCTCGTGCATACATTTGTCATTTTTGGTTCATACAAATTGAAACTGGATTTAAAATATTTGTTATTAAAAACATTGATTAGAATTACTAAAGGACTACTCGAGGACTTCTCGCTTAATCTTATAACTTTGAGCTTTAAATAAAAATTATAAATAAATATGATCAATGTTTCCTTTACACGGAAACTGTATTCAGAGACGCATTAGCTTCGTTTTTATATTGAGAAACACTAGTGAAGTTCACTTGATGGTAAATGACACGCCCACATTAACAATACCAGAGGGCATAGAAAAATAAATGCGTAGTTGGTCCTTAATAAATGAGTGTTTTGTTTACCTCACTTTTTATTACACAGTTAATATCGTGTTACCTTCGTATATTCCATTTCTATAAAGGTGTTCGTTTACTTGGTAAAATAAGGCCTTTAACAATGCGCCACAATTGTAGTCACGGGAGCATGTCGCAATGCTATGTTGACAGGATCTGCGTCAAAGAACAGGACTAAATTACCTAAAGAACATGTTGCGCGTCGCTAATTTGTTATAGATACCTATAACAAATTAGCGACGAGTTATACAAAAAAGTTCTTGCTTGGTGCCAAACCAAACTGAAGAATATGAGATGAATATTAGATTACGCTATAGATTTGTAACTTTAGGTTCGCGTTTTATAAGTCGCTCTGCTTGATGTTGCGACAACGATGGGCGTAGGATGGAGCTCGCTTACATGGATGAAAAGTTAAAACTTTGTGACTCTTGGTATAGAAATTTCAAGATTGTACTTTTTGTAAAATGCAGACATCGGCCGTGTATTCCACAGCTACACAGCAGTGCGAATAAGAACTTTGTTTTGTTTAAAACGCTTTGTACGAAACCTCAGAATGTTCGCCGTTTACGTATGGTGTCTGTCGGGTTGTCCGATGAGAAAATGGACTATGAGGAACCAGGTCATTCAATTCCTATCCCAAAGTGAATCTGGTAAATAATTTGACAGACTAGTGACTCTACGCTGGTTTAGGCTTTGCAGCAGACACTCAACCAGACAGTTTCTAACCAATCTGGGGTCGGTCTCCATTCGATCGAACCAAGGGCTTTTTTCTTTGTTATGGATCAGCCAAATGCCAGTTAGATGGTTTTGGCTGATCCATAGCAAAGATGAAAACAATAGCTAATTATGCCAAACAGGCTTAAAAGTCCGGCAACGCATTTTGGTGTTGCAAATGTTCATGAGCGGCAGTATTCACTTTCCATCAGGTGATCTGTCTGCTCGTTCGCCCCAATCCTATAAAAAAACAGGCTTTTACTTGAGCTTCTTGTGAAGCGAGAGCTGGTAAAGTTTTCGCCCTTGAGAACACATCAAGCTTATGTAGGGCCAAACGAGCTTTGGAACGTCTCAACAAAAACTAAACGCTTAAAGATGAATAGTCGTGCCCGTACTAGAGGCTTCCATTAACCTGCAAGGATACACCGCGGTAAGTAGCAGTGGGCTTGAAAGCTCTATTATGATGGTTTATTTATATGTTAGAATAAAGTTCAGATTTTACTTAAAAAAATAAAAAAGTAGTTGCGACGTATGTAGGCATACTATAAAAAGAAAACTATATTATAATAAAACGAAACAAATTTTCTTGATGACATAATTATTTGACGATGTGAATACAATGGACTGTTAACCATTCGACTGTGGTTTAAACAGAACAATACTTTAATTTGACAGTATCAAGCGAGAGTCCAGTACTCGCGTTCGTCCGTGCGATAGTCGGTTGTTTGTTTGGTGTTGTCAAATTACTATTGATAGAGTTTATTTAGGAAACTTTATTTTTTTTATTATGCGTGCGATTTGATCGTGTTGTTTGTGTACGCTATCAAACAAATAAAATTAAAACAATACTTTAAAATTATTAATTACAAACACATTTGTAATGTAATTACTTGTCTTATACATTTTATAAAATCGGTTTCTGTGATGTTTACTTGTATAAGGACTGGCACTCCGTTATAATAATTATTTGTTATTATACGTTTTACTAATATTATAATCTATTTTTAGTGGCCGTGTTATATCATGAATGAACATATGGATTTTTTTTCGGTAACGTATATATCATCATAATATATCTATGTACATTCACAAAACTATCTATAGTATAACCAAGTGTTATGAATTAATTTATTTGGTTAGGACATAATTATCTTCCAGTTATTATTCGATGCTATTGTCTGATGTTACTACAGATCACTGCCTTGTTTTATATAATTTTGATTTGAAAGTTACAAGGCAAATTTAATTATTTAAAGTACCGTACGTGTTTCCTAATACTTATTCTTATTTACTGATAGAATTTTATTCTAGCATTGCCGTACAGCTAATTAACTGTGTCTGTGATAAATAAATAGGTAATTGCTAATTTATAATGATTCGAGATAAATAAAAAAAGTTATAAATGGTCAGGTTCATAGCACATGTGTTTGACGTAACGGTGTGGCTCGCAGGTGTCCCTCGCGCGTGCCTGCTCATAATAAGAGGCCCGACGCTCCCTCACAGGATATACATCCCGGAAGAATTAACCCAGCTCCTCCCGTCAACTTATTTGCATCGAAATAAAATGCAATCGCCACCAACCCACGCGCCACTAACGTATCGGTTATCACTCGTCTGCATTACTTTCACCGACATCTTTGGTTTATTACAGAAATTGTGTCATCAGTAGGCCGTGACTTTGTGGTTTACGTAGAATGTAATTGTGAATTTAGCACGCCCTAGTTCTGAATCCCGGACAGTTTAAAACGTTGCTACGAAAGTGTGACAAAATGGTGAAACCCACTACTGGTAATGAATTAAGCTGCGCATAATAGTTTTGCTATTCATGGACGGGAACTTCCTTCTCAAGATGGAGAGAGCGTTCATCCGGAATTTTATACAACTTTTAAGGGTATTTGACATAGTTTCATATTATTTTGTGTAAATATAATTACAAAGTGTTGATAAGTTTTTATTTTGTATGTTTTAAAATGATGTTTGTCCTTTTATATCTCAACATAAACGATGCCCCTTTGTATTCTCCTACAAGTGTTCTTTAGGACCAAATACCTTATGTATGCATCCTATTATTGCTATTGTACAGGAAGACTATTAAGCTACTTCATAAACAAGACTAGTCTCATTATTTTTTTCATTCACATAAATAATTTAGTACAAAGATGAAACGTGACCAAGTACTTGTATTTTTAGGTATTCTGTATTTAGAGAAAAGATACTTAGATCCTTCAATTATTGGTTGCGAAGCCGAGTGCTGTCAAGCATATAATTTAAATCACAATCCACGGCTAGACACGTCTGTTCGATTTTAGTTCATATATATATCCTGATATTATTGCAAAGTCCCGCCGGAAAGCAATTTTGCAATTGCTTTCCAGCGGCACTGCAATTTTTCGTATTTTGGTGGGCCGAAGGGTTTTCAACATGAAGCGTTATTTCTACTCGTACAACATAACAAATCAGACGATCCATCTGGTATAATGGTTGAGAAGTCGGCTATTATACCAATGTTTCCGGGTTAAATATTCGGACAGTACCCTACAAACCTTTTTGTTCTCTTAAATAGCGATGTGTGTATGTCAGTAGATATTTATTATTTTAGGTATTACACAATTATTATTGTTTAAAACTCATAGCACAAGCCCTTTGTTTCAATTGGGGCTATTTGGAGCCGTGTGAATGTTCGATGGATTTTTATTTATTTACTCATCAACATCATCATCATCATCATTACAGCCTAATTATGTCCACTGCTGAACGAAGCTCCCCCACAGACATCCGATATACAATTAGACTGGACAAGCCGCCAAGTTTATAGGCAGTCCCAGTGTCGCAATTTCTTTACGGTTCATATCTGTGAAAAGTTATTATATTCTTGGTAAATTTACTGATTCATTGCGATGATGGCATGTTACAATTGCACAATATGGCATTTTAGGAAAAAACGGTAATTTCTTCTAATATTCTGTGCGTCTTGACTCGTCTCACAGAGCGTAAACTGGCAGCCAGTGTATGCTCGTTGAGCTTACATTTGTCGACTTAAAAACGCGGCTTGCCCCATCTCCTGTATTGGGAAATCTGTGCCTCCCTAATGATTCCACGCGACCGATCCCTTGCAGTTGACATCCATCTGCTACCCGCCACCTTAACCTGTCATCCGTCCATCTGGTTAGGGGTCGGCCTACGCTTCGCTTTCCGTTACGTGGACGCCACTCGAAAACCTTTCCGCCCCATCGGCCATCGTTCTACGCACTATGTGCCCTGCTTACTGCCACTTCAACTTGCTAATCTCTGGTATGTCGGTCACCCTAGTTCTCCTACGGATATCCTCGTTTCGGATTTTATCGCGTAGGGAGACACCTAACTTAGCCCTCTCCATAGCACGCTGAGCAACCTTGAGTCTATTCAAGAGGTCCTTAGTGAGCGACCACGTTTCACTTCCGTATGTCATAACTGGCAACACACACTGATCAAAGACTTCGTCTTGAGACACTGAGGTATTTTGGACTGAGGTATTTTTTACTACTTATCCGTTATTCAGTACTTCTGTGTTCAGTACTCATACATAACACAAGCTCTACGCTTGGATCGGAGATAGATGACGCTGTGTGCATGCTGCTGGATATTTATTTATTACGATTTTTCATGCAGGCCACGAAGGCGTTCCTGGACACGCTAAGCGAAGCCGGCGCAACCTGCGTGTCTCGCGCGACCGCCATAAAGTTTTTGTTCGCGCGCAAGTTTGATGTGGCTCGCGCGCACACCCTCTGGCGGCAGCACGAGGCGACGCGTCGCCGCGAGGGCCTCAATAAGTTCAACCCCTTCGAGGATCCCCTCAAGTCGGAGTTGGAGACTGGCAAATTTACTATACTGGTGAGTGTTACCGATTTATTTTTCTGTCACGATCGCGGAACTCTCATTTGCGCAACTACTGCTTAGCTACTTACGCTCGCTCAAAACTATGCAAACAATCTTGGGCAGTGGTCCATACTCAGTGCCGTAAAAAGCATTGTCTGCGCCCTGTGCGAGCTTGTTTTATTAATAACTTTGCGCTCTGTTTGGTGGACCCTTCGCCTATTAGGCATACAACCCATTGTATTAAACTTACTGAAATTCAAGCGCCGTTTGACTATAGTCGGGCCGCTAAGTAAAGAGCCCGATTTGACAGTTTTATTTTTCCAAACATTTTGGCAGAAGGATACATTTGAGAAAAATCATTTAGCATCATTTCTTATCAAGATTTACGCCAAAACATTAGAGTTCAACAATTCATTAAAACTAAAATGAAAAAAAACAATCGGTCTTTATTCAGCAGCTCGACTATAATGCAATCAATTATGCGTTGCTTACCCTGATGCGCTTTGCACTGCCAAAAATTGAGTGCGACCTTTTGCCATATCATAGTTGTATTACGAATGTGTTACCAATCAGGAGCGAACGAAAAAGAATAGTCCTGCCTAGTCTGGCCATTCTTGTGGCCCCAGCACCCGGGCCTTTTTACGGAAAGTTTATATTTATATGAATTCGAAGCATTTGGGTATATAACACATTACATAACACTTCAAACTGTCATCCAAGATACCTCTTCGAGGAGTAGGGAATTAAGATGATGAATAATAGTATTATTCCGGCGATTCTAAGTATATAAGCATTTTTGTATGCTGGATTCTGCGGAGGCAGGTTCCAAGTAATTTTGAAGCAGTTTGGAAGCAAGCCAAACCGGTATGGACTACGCAGGGTTCTTATTTAGTTGCCGTAACCATGAACAAAAGCAAAACTTTCTCAGTAGTTCTGTTTAACTTATGTTTATATTTATGTGCAGATAAAAAACGGAAAGTCTAAGACAAGTATTCAAAGAATTGTCTAACAACATTTGTTTTGAATATCGTATATTACAATTTGAACCTATGATTTAAAAATATATACCTAACATGTTAAAAACTTTTTTCTTATTAAATGGATTTTGACTTTTGCTTTGATTTTATATTATATTTTTTATAAAAAAACTCTGTGCCTAGGGTCGCCCTATAGTTTCCACTAATGCGAGTGGAAATAATACTGACAAAGGAGTGTTTGAGAANGATTCTGCGGAGGCAGTTCCAAGTAATTTTGAAGCAGTTTGGAAGCAAGCCAAACCGGTATGGACTACGCAGGGTTCTTATTTAGTTGCCGTAACCATGAACAAAAGCAAAACTTTCTCAGTAGTTCTGTTTAACTTATGTTTATATTTATGTGCAGATAAAAAACGGAAAGTCTAAGACAAGTATTCAAAGAATTGTCTAACAACATTTGTTTTGAATATCGTATATTACAATTTGAACCTATGATTTAAAAATATATACCTAACATATTAAAAACTTTTTTCTTATTAAATGGATTTTGACTTTTGCTTTGATTTTATATTATTTTTTGTGCCTAGGGTCGCCCTATAGTTTCCACTAATGCGAGTGGAAATATTACTGAGAAAGGAGTGTTTGAGAATTATTTCCATGTGGTATAGCCCAAACTGCGGCGATGAGTAAGTAAATGATTGTCTGTATTGTAACGTTGATCCGTTTGTTGCCCGCAGCCTACACGCGATGCCACCGGCGCGGCCATTGCGGTTTTCACGGCCAACAAGCATTTCCCCTCGCTCACCACCCATCAGACTACGTTGCAGGTAAACATGGCAACAGAATCGTGGTTGTTTTATGTCTCCTTAATAACTTATGCACTTTTGTATTAGAAAAAGTTATCTTAGTATGTTTAACCGTTGTTTACTACCCATTTTAAACGCCATATGTGAATTTTTAAAAAATTTTTTTTATGGAGGAAACAAAATTCTGCTGATTACTGAGAGTGTCCACTCTCAGTTCGTACATTCTCCTACCCGATAAAATTATCCTCAAAAAGCGCAACTATTTAGAAAGTGTAAGCAATGCCTACGTAAAGTGAGTTTGACAACCCGTATGAGTCCGCTGTTGGACTTAGGGCTTCCAAAGTAGAAGCATATCCATAATCTCTAGGAATGGTGGCGGGGTATAGCAGAACCTATAAAATGTATCTGCTGAATGTTTTGTGCCTATGCGGCCTCTTCATAACCTACGCCACCCTGTGAAAGAGACCCATGGTGAAGCAATAGGTATTGCTTTACTAATATGAGTATCGTGACTATTTTGAAAGTCACAATCCAAAAACAAATGAAGGTGAACGTCAGACAAACAATTTGAATGCCAAATATACATCTCTTGATGTAACAAGTTGAGTTTGCATTATGATTTTCATACACAGTTCGCGTTTTATCTCCACTGTTTACCAAGGTTAAGGCGTCATTCATTACAAGCGAGAGTGAAGCCTGGCTTGTAAAATTTCATACATGCATAATATCAATGTCGGCCTACACTGTTGTATGATTAATTTATCCCTGTCGACACACGTCACGCTGCCTGACGGGCAGAACGCGGCATCGTTTACTGAACTATTGTTCGTTACCGCTTGAAGAAATGATTTAAAATATACCTCAGCATATAACGGCGTGATTTGCATGTTACGACAAATGGAGCGGAGACGTACTGACTGCACGAGTCCTATGTTATATATGTAGTGTTAAGAAAATCGAATCTAAGCAACGTTGTTTTAATTAGGGAAACGTCTTGGGTTTCACTCGAAAACTTATCACAAAAAAGACAATAGAAAATGTATTAATTGTTGGGACAGTAGTTTATTCCAGCGAGTATTTTACCGTCTCACTTTGGTCAAGTCATATTTGATATTGAGCCAATCTTTTCTTTATCCATTTAGCCACCGCTGAAGAATAATTACAGGTATCCATTAGACAAAATTCATTTTGTATTGTCTGGAAAACTCGGCACTTGAAGGTCAAAGAATAAAAACATTCGATATAGCAAGGAAGATATTTTAATTTATATAATGCATTCTGGTGTGAAAACAGCGTTTTGATAATTTTAAACTAGGATACCGTGATCGGGTTTGACGTTTTATTTATATTAAAATTTACAGAAATAGCCTATAGATTTAAACAGTGGATAGAAATTTGACTGCGAATGAGGTCTGCAATAGATATTGCTCTATCAGTCTAAATCTGCCACATTACTGTTTTGCCATACCCACCGGTAATGGTAAAAACACTTCTATTTAAACTATCAATTTAAAGGGCCGGCAGCGCATCCCTGCGACATCAGCTGTTGCAAATGTCCATGGGCGGCGGTGACACTTTCCATCAGGTGAACCGCATGCTCGTTTGCCTCCCTATGTTATAAAAAAAAATGTCTGGTAACTATTATACAAAATTCAGGAAGTTCTTGTAAGTATTACGTTTTAGCACTTCGCACATTGAAAGAAACCAATTGCATTAGCCGTGAATAATTTGCATATAGCCACCATCTGTATCCACGGTAACTGCAAAGTCAGCAAATATAACTACTTGTACACGAAGAAAAAAGTTGTAACGACGTAAACATTTCGGAAGTTTTAAATAATTTATGCATTCATAATAAATTATGGCTAGGTATCCAGTCAAAGCAGTTGGTATTTTCACTTTAATGATAGTTTGAAACTTTTTATAATTACGCTTTGTTGAAATTTACTTGATCACTTTCTAATTTCGCCAACGGCTTAAATTTCGTGGAGATTTTAAATATAAATTTTCATTCAATACAAGATTTCTGCGTATAAACGCAATTTATGAAAATTTAAAATATTTTGTCAATATGAAAGCAATATTTCTAGGAATTTGTTGAATCAGAACGTCCCGAGCCTTATAACTAGAGTTCGCAACTATGTTTTAATTCAATTTTAAATAATAAATAAATATTCATTGACATTCACACAGCGCCATCTACCCCTAAGTTAAGCGTAAAGCCTGTAGTATGGGTACTAAACAACGGATAAACATACTTATATACTTTATTATTATGATTTATACAAATGTTGTACTGCCCGGGGATCGAACCCGGAACCCTTGGTGTATTAGTCGACGTCTCAACCATTACAACAAATAGGACGTCCATAACAATTTTAAAATTTCAACTAAAGAATAATTACATAGGTGCGTAAATATCGTGTGACTCACTTTGGAAGTGTAATAATAAGGGAAGGGGATATTTGGAATTCAAAAAGGTGGTATTTGTATTTTTTTCAAACATTTTAGTTTTCTACGGAAGAGTTTCCTTCTTCTATCCGTTAGTAAACTTTCAATATATCAAGTTTTATAATGTAAAGAGCGTATATAAATAAATATTAATATAAATAGGTTGTAAGCGCGAGTTCGGGGCTTTTTGTACTCAACACTGACTACGACCGCTACATGCATTTAAGAAAACATTTGTTTACTAAATTTACGCGGTAAATTGTAACTACCGGTTGTCAAATGAATATTATCCTCTGTGTACAGTATCGCGGAATGTTGAATTGGAGTTTATATATTGTTTATAAGATGTGTTTTTTCCCCAGGGTGTGGTGTATCAACTAGACGTGGAACTCCAGTCGATCGAGACGCAGCGCGCCGGACTTGTTTTCATTTATGATATGACAGACTCCAAGTACACCAATTTTGACTATGAACTCTCGCAGAAAATTCTCACAATGCTTAAGGTAAGTTATTAAACCAATGCAATTATTATTACAAACTTTGTTGTCAAAATAAATTTTACTTTAATGTTTCTTTTGTCAGTATTATATGTATACGATAGGTCTTTTGATGTGGTTATCCCTTTTCAAAATAACTACAACTTAACTAAAGATTAAAATGTAAAATACACAAAAAAAAAAACACTATTAAAGCAACCTCAAATGAAAACAAATATTTTTCGAATGAAATCCAATAGGCTAAGTTCATTCAACCTTTATATCGGTTAGGTTCTGTTTCAATTTGGCAGACACGAAAGGTTAAACAATTTGCGTGCGGTTGTGTTGGAAACGTAAATATTCA
The DNA here is from genome assembly GCA_019425675.1 of Leucinodes orbonalis. Classification (NCBI taxonomy): domain Eukaryota; kingdom Metazoa; phylum Arthropoda; class Insecta; order Lepidoptera; family Crambidae; genus Leucinodes; species Leucinodes orbonalis. The sequence continues at coordinate 105,061 of PQWD01004967.1, read as the reverse complement.
CACTAGATAATACTGTGATGTTGCTTTTCATTCGTTCAGACCTATTATTTTTGTTTCATGCCCACCCATTCCTTTATGTCTATACCGAATAGACACATAGTTTGGGTATCAGATAGTGATATATATTTTAAAATTTATATACTTAATTTAATATCATCATCATCACCATCAACGGCCCACTGCAGGGCACAGGCTCTCCCGCACAGTCCTCAGAATGTAACCGGGATCGACGACTTAGCGTGCCGTTCAAAGCATGTAATCATCTTTCTAATTCAGGTTTCTGATTCTTTCTCAGTCAGGATTCAGCTTGCCATGACCTTATTTATCTGGCCGAATCTGGCGTGATTAGAACCCACGACCTCGGGACACGCAGCGATCCGTTTGGCTGACATCGCTGATGTAGCATAATTTAGTTCCTGACTTGGCATAGTTTTAGAGTATTTAAAAAAAATAATAAAAAAATGAACAGATATTATGCGCAAGACATGTATTCAATTGAATTCATAACTTAAAAGGATATTACAAAAGGGTATATTTATATATGGGTAGATAATATTTTTTTCAAGATAGTATATTTATAAAGGATAACTGAAGTATTTTCGCTCATGAAGAGTAATGCTAAATTTATTTTGACATAAATTTCTTCATATTGTTGTATATTTTTAGTTTTTTTTTCAAGTGTTGTGTAATTATATAATTACAAGGTAAATAGTGTGTTATTATTAGTAGTAGTATATATTGTTCATTTTTTCCTTATACACCAATGATGTAATAAGTATAGATTCATGATCATGATATACTCACAAAACAATCGTAAAAAGTGTTCCGAATGCAGCAACACTTACACTTATTTCGAATGAGCGTACATTTACCTAAACAAAGAGCCTACAACCTTATTCTCTTTGGAAGCACGGATGTCGTATCTTTATATATACAGAATATAGTTGTTATACACTGTTTAAAATATATTTACTGAAGAGCTCTAGAATTATAAAAATACCAATGTACTGACCGTAAACATTCCCCGTTTATTTTGCTTTTTCCTCAACAATTTCATATAAGTACATAGTCAGTAATAATAATAATAATAATTTAGCAGCAACCATTAAAAACTAAAATATGCCATGCCACTTAGTTCGTGTTATTTAAGGTTTATATTTTTAATAAAACAATAACATTACATAATTCGTAAGCGTTACCAAAGGTTATGTTGTTAATTAACCTTATAAAATAGCCTAAATCGTCCCGCGGCACAGACCTAAATATTGCTACTTACGATCGGTGAATATATAAACAAAGCTAAAATTGCAATATTGTATTATGTAGTTGATTTATGCATCCCAACAAGATGTGTACGTTGCTGGAAGGGAACGCGGAGAGGCGTCGGAACTTGTTAAACTTCAAATGAGTTTATAAGAATTCTCGAAATGTTTTCTAATTTGTGTTGCTCGACGCAAAGTAAGCATATCAATGCATGAATTTAAAGTGTTACGCACGTTTATACTCGTATGACGTAATTTATCCCAGTTATTATTACTTTATATAAATGTGATAGTAAATTTACGGAAAGTGGTGTGTTCGTCTTACACATATAATTATAAAATTAATTTTGTCAAGGCTTCGAAATAATAATATAATTACTATATTTTATAACTTCGACCATCATCATAATTGCCTTATAATGTCCATATAATATAAATATAATCCACTGTTGAGATAAGGCCTCCTTTTTTCTTTGAAGTCACGTGGACCGATTCCTGGCATTGAACATCCATCGGATACCCGCCATCTAAATCAAGTTGATAGTTTATTTTGATTAGTGATTTTACATATGTTATGGTTCAGAAAATCAGAATTTGTTTGTTGCTTGATTCCCGCGTCATAAAAACTAGTATTAATGAACATGATTTTTTGCAATAATATGCTATATTGTATGTATACAACAAAACTATATAGGCATATAAATTACTTATTTGGTTGACATCGTTAAAGTATATATTTGTTTGTTTCGATGGTACTTTGTCCTCGTCTGATGCATGGTGTTATCAAATGTATCAATTACTGTTATTTCAAATAAAATACTGACATACGAGATTTTAAGATTATTCATAACTACTTCCACATCAGTATAATAGCAATAAAGTTCTTCGCTAACAACATTGTCGTGTCGAACTTCGAAGACAAGAAGTGTGTGTCAGAACTAATGCTGCGCGGCGTCCTATTTGGCACGCTCACAAACTAACCTATTTGTTAACTTTTTTGTCGTTAACCTATGTGCCAAAGACATCTTTTTTCTTTGAAGAGGTACTGCATTATGTCACGATATTATGATATGTCAATCGTTGGAACTGACGCACATTCATATTTTTGTTTTATTTTAATACCTTATATAAATTAAAAATACTTAAGATTTCAATTCTCAAATTTATACTAGACATCATTTGGTTAAAGGTACACTCTGCACAATACCTACATATTATTTATCGAAATACTTAACGCAATCTTAATTACTAAATAATGATAAATTAAATAAAAACGTCTAATACGGAATTTCTTTTTTGTATTATAAAATTAAAGATTAGGTATAACTCACCCATTACCCATACACTTACAAATTCGTAACACTGAAGGATTCATAATATTTATAGCGATTTCACCAATCAAAATGAACTCCAATGTATCAAGCTGTCTGGCTTAGTTTCATTAAAGGTTTTCCATTTGACTGAACGTCAATCAAAATCATTATAAAAACAAGTGATTTATGGTAACTTTCGCTATGTATTTATTTATGATGACTAAGTAACAAAAATAATATATATAAATAGTCTGCACCTATTAAAAAAAAATTCAAAACTTATTCATAAATACTACAAGAAAGTGCAATCTAAAATGGGCGTTGACTATGCACGAATGTTAAGTATGGGATAAGACTACAAATTGATGAAGGTCTATTCTATCAATCCGACTTTATTGTTCAATGTGATTTCTTTCACAATAAACCTTTTGACTTCATTACATATAATTGAAGAAAATCGATCACTTAGTACCTATTGATTAATTTATGAGGACTTATTTAGGTTCTCTGTTTTAATTCAATCTATTCGTATCTACCAAAGTTTGATTTATAAACTTATTTATTTATTTTATTTGGGATAACAAACAGCTCACAACAACTCACAACTTATAATAATATTATGTTAATTTTTAATTTATTTCGGTATTTTTGAAATACAAAAAGTATATTTGAATTGTGAGAAATAAAATATAGACAAAAATACAACAAGGTCATTTTACGACATCTTAAATAACTTACCGACAAATAAGCGTGAAAGTTGCGTAAAGCAGGACTAATTAATACCTTATTATGTCTTACTAGCAGAGCCGGTAATGTTAGAGATCCCTGTGGGATCGTTCATGTAGTTGTAAGCCTACACTATTGACTAAACTCGAGGCTTACAACGTATTAAATAAAACACGCTGAAGAGTGGCGGAACAATATTCATTGAAATTGCCATTAAACTCTGTTTTAATTTACGTAATGATGTCTTAAAATAGGCGATTTTAGAAACACCCCAAGGAATTGAGTCGTCTTCGTCTCGGTCCATTTGATATTTTTTCTTTACCTAGGTGATTTAATTATCCCAAACATCATTCTCATCTTACACAGTTTATCTCGAGATATAAACTCTGACGTGTTTCTGAACTATGTTCGGAATATTCTTATAACAGAATAATTTATTTCGTCATTTTCGTTTAAAAAAAAGGTAATACGAAAATACGATTTTGATAGTAGGGGTTGCAAATTATTCGGAACTCTCGTATTAAAATGTAAGTACTCAATGTAAGTAAGGAAAGTCATCGTTTAAACGAAAAGCCGTAGCTTTGTTTCCCCGTAGCGGTGGGCGGATGTGAGCCGTAGTTGTTTCGTAGCTGGAGAGTGCCGCCCGCCCCGAACGCCGGCTTCTCCCCACTGAAGTACCGATACCTACGTCAGTCGAGCTCGCGACCGCGACCTTATCGCACGCGCGTCGCACTGCTTGTCGTCACAACGAGAGTGCGCAAACGATACATACGCTTACCAAATCACCATCAAACCATCGACTCATTGTTATTACGACAAAAAATCAAAGCCAGTTTCGATTAGACAGACCCCACATAAACCTTTAAACAGGTGGCGATTGCATATCAGTGCTATTATTGGGTGTTATTGCCGCGGAATACATTGCAGTGCCAGTGTCTATTAGCAGTGCTAGAGGGAAGTGTTTTCGACCGTATAGCCGACTCGGCCGGGTACGACGACAGATTATTGTGGAGTAACATTCGATCGATAGGGGCAACAGCTGACAGGATTGCACGCCTCTGGCCCCGCATTCAACGAGGTAAGCACCGGTGATAATTATCACTGAACGCAGTACGGCAATTAAGTACTTACCTGTTGATGTTTCCTTTGACAATCAATCAAAATTATATTGACAAATATGTGATTATTATACTTGTAAATTGTGTTTTAGGTTTTTATGGCAAAATAGTTTAAACGAGCCATGTGGTGTAATGGTCGAGACGTCGGCTACTACACCAAGGGTTCCGGGCTCGATCCCCGGGTATTACAAACATTTGAGTGCATGAACATGTCTGTTTGTTATGTGTTACTGTCCAATCCATCTATTAAACTTATTTGCTCAACAGCGTGGTATGCCAGTGTATTTTTTTTATTAAAGTAAGGTCGAGGCTAATATTGTTAAATTGATGCATTGTTTAGTGTACAGACACTTATGTGTAGTGTACAACAACTATTAGTTTCTGTAAGTATAATAATTAATTTTTTCATGTGACTTATATTAGTATTTAAGGAAATAAATCTTTATACACAAGTATGCATATGTTTGTACGTAAATGAGTACACAAACCGAAAACTATGACTATAAAAATGTTTAACCACCGAAGTCAATAATTGTGATATTGAATATGTATTAACTAAGGTGAGCTATAAAAGACCGCAATGAATATCCATTCCGATCGTTTTAACCGATAGTGGTTTTATTGTGTTGCTATTGTACTGCTATCTTTTAAGCAAATTATGGTTGCAATCCTTATGTTTATAAAGCATGATACACGGTCAAATACAGCAATAGTAAGCTTGAATGCATTTATCTATATTAACATATTTTTATTAGTTAAGATAAACATTAATAAAAACATATTAACGAATAATAGTGCATAGCGTAGGAAAAATACATAACATGAAAATAATAGTAGTGGATCGGAATAATAACTTTTACATAAGGACGCAATATTTTAGCTCGACGAGCCTGATTTGTCAAACCGTGCCTTAGCTGAATTTAGTATTCACTACAATGATTATATTATGGGAAGGTATAAAAAATGTACAATGCTAATACAAGTGATGTTCAACCTTGCATACGGCTTGTTTTGTACAAAGGAGATGGAATGACGAAAAATTACGCTGTGCCGAGTAAATACAGGTAGGTACGGAATAATATAAATAGCTCGGTGTAATATGTAAAGTACTGTGAAGGTCGACTCAGGAAGACGAATGGTATCGCACCTCTGAACTTGAACAAAGCGAACTTTCCCGTATCACCCATTATCATGGAACCTTCGTCACATTCATGACAACGCGTTCATTATAGTAATTAATCAATATGCTATACACGCGTGTAACTTGAAAAGGGGATCGGGAAAGAGTTTCCTGGCGATATCTTTGCTGAATACAAGGGAAATTTAAAGAACTTACTATGTATATAATAATCCGTTATTTGATTGAAAGTTTTAACATATTTGATTATCAATGAATTTGTTAAAATAAACCTAATTAAGCAGCTATTATTAATAAATATCTTCTTCTATTTACAAATTGCTTACCTACCTATTATCTAAATGGCTTGCCTAAATGTTTCAACACGTCACACGTGCAAACAGGTGACATCTGATATTCCAAATACATGTTCACAAATTTCAGTAAATGTATATTACTCTTCTTAAACCCGCCCCTGGTTTATTACGTATATGTCTGTGAGACCGGTCGGTTAGTAAAACGTTAATTACGTTTACACACACTGTCGAATTGTCTTGTGTTTTTGAGTAGCTGCATTATTACACACCACCTACCATTTGTTCACTTCATAACTTTGTAGCTGGCACACGCTTCCGACTTTTCATACTAAATCGGTACGTGAGACCGACGTCAGCGAATATTTTTTGTTGCATTTTATAATAGTTCAAAATGTCATAACTAAGGCTGGCATATTAAAACCTTCACATTGTTATAATTTTGTATTTTAAGAAAGTTGTATTTGATAATTTGAAGTAATCTGAATAAGTACCAATGAATATATTCTTATAAACGAGCTGTGAATAAACATGTATCTTTGTTTTGTTTTCAAAAGTATTCCTAATTTGAATTCTAAGCCAATTACGAGTACAGGTAGAGGTAGAAGATAATTCTAGAAAAAAAAAGTGAAGTTGTAAATCCCAATCAATGATGTAAGTGAAGCGGACGTCACCAGTGGCGGGTTAATTTAGTGGTTGGTCATTTGTGATTAACTATTAAGAAATGTGCAAAAGAAGACTAACGATTGCTGTAGCTTTCAGTACTACCTATACGTACGTCTTGAATTGAGTTAAAAAGTTGACAGTGAGTTTTGTAAAACGCTTCGATTTACGGGGTTTATCGGAATCACCGAACAAGGCTATGCTGGATGACCTACTTTTGGAGGCTACCTATTATGGGGCTCGTCATTTTGCTTATGTATCCAATTAGGATAGCAAATTCCAACAAGATATTTAAAGTATTTCCTGTTATATTATAATGCGCCTTGATATAGGTACTTAATTAATTACGAAGCCATTAATAATAACCAGTAACAAAATAATGCGTTGTGATTGTGTGATCCGAAAATCATAGGGAAATCTATTTTGTGTTTCGCTAATATCTACCAAATAAAAGCAAGTAGGGTTTGTCTTAAGCTCATTACTTGGAATAATTATGCAATCATAAAGTATGTCTATTGTGTATCTTTATAGTTTTTAGTTCTATGTTAAGTTAAAAAATATATACAGAATAAGAATGCCTGCAATAATGGAATAAATATACCAACTACAATTACCAATATTGGAAGACCTATGTCCAGCAGTGGACTGCGATAGTTTGAAGAGAGGCGCAGTTGGTTATAAATTCCACTCCGTTCTATGTATTTATCATAAATATGGTTTGTAGTATTCCCATTAAAATTTTATTGTTTTGATTTAACTCTTCAGTCAATACGTAGTTAGGAATTTGGTTGCAAATACTTTTAAAATCTTTCCCACAAGCACCGTCAAGGTTGCCAGGGCTTAATTGACGTAAAAACAAAACGGTATGGGCGTGTTACGCACGCATAAGTTGCTAATGGCTTACAATTAAAACCCTTCGAGCCTCGTCGCCTTGCAAAAGTCATAACTGTTCTCTCTATCTATGTAACTGCCAATTCCACGTTTCTATACGAATACAGTTTTTTTGCTACATGGCAACTTTAAAATATGTATTACGGATTATGATTTTCGTAATACGTACCATCATACGTACATTAAACATGTTCTAACGCTACCGTTTACTAAAATTGATGCATCATCGTTAATAATAAATTCAATGGCATACGCCATAAACTACTATATTATGTCAAAGGAAAACACTTGTTTAAGTACTTGTTTTTTGAACACGCATTTGTACCTTGATGTTTTGTGCTAATATGCTCACATAGTAAATAATGGATTAATTACGGGAATTCGTTTTAAATCTTACATGTTGTATTACTTATTTATTCAGTTTCGACAATACTAGGATTTTTTACTGTAACTGTTTTTCTTTTCTCCCAGGGGCGTTGGGAGATATTTGAAAGTATCCAAGGAGGTTGCTATCATAAAATATGTATGCACGAAAAATTCGACCAATCGCAGAAAATGTTCATTCAGTATTTTATTACGTACCATGAACTAAAAATAATAAAATAAGTGTTTCGTCTTATTTTGATTCAATGTTCGTATTATGACTAGATGGTAAAATTACGTTAACGTTGACGAAATCAATGCGATATGATACCTTTAACGAAATCATCCAACGTCAGTTGTAAAAAGTTTTGCTTTTATAGTTTAAAGGTATGAAAAAAACAGCTGTTAATAATGATGGAATCTCGGAGAGGCCTTAGTGGGCGCGACAACCAGTCCTCAAGAGCAAGGTCATGGCGCCGCACTCTCCGCCGACACTCGGATGTTAATCGCCCTTGAAACATTATTAATCGCCCCTCTGCTTTAGCTCTTGATCTCGATACTGCAAGCTGAGCTTATATTCATCAACACTGCTCTATGATTAGACAACGCTCTATTTTAAGCCATCTGTATTCACATAAATAATTTATTCTAACAGTACCATAGGACTTGGTAATATTTAGTACTGGATACCACGTAAGGTTACAATTACCCGTAACATTAGAACTATTGCAAATGTATCCGATTACCTAGAATATTTGATTTGGATGGATGTGAAATCCACGCGCGACGTTGTGTGTAAAGACTGTCATTTATTTTGACAAAACAACCATCAGTATTTGTCCTTGAAATGTTTTGTATTAGATATTGATTAACGAACTCTTGCCTAAAAAAGGATACGTAGGAGGTATATGTCCATGAAATGTATCATCAGTTTTATTTTTTAAATATATATTGCGCGAAGTTATAAAAACATAATTGTGACAAAATAATCGATAGAAAATAGGTAATTTGACTATAAGATAAACTGTCGACTCTACATGTGTGTTGGTTTACCACGATAACTATTCTTTTGTTGTTCACACATTTCATCACAATACAGATATCTTACTAGCTTCGTGATCATTCGCATTAGGTAAAATGAATGAAGTAAAAATTGGTTTGTTTACTACTGAGTGACGGTTCATATTAGGCAAGATTCGAGATGTTTTTATACTGTGACGAACTGTACTCACCTTGAAGTCACGTGGAAGCTGAGTCACAGACGCGCCCACTGCGCGGTCGCCGGTATCGATATGCTAATAGTAAACATTGCAATACGTATCCACCTATGCTGGTATAATCTATTAATTGTGTTTCATATGCGGTCAGGTATCACAATCATACTTCGTCCCAGTACACACGGAAAGTCGCTTTTGTAACGATAATTATGTCTTTGTTCATCTGTTACATAAATAATATCATATCGTTAGACATTCACAAAGCGTAATTTTGTCATAACAGTCAATAACTTATAGTACTAAACAAGGGATAAATCATTTAAATACCTTTTTGTGAATATGTACATACATACGTGTATAATACTCATCATTTGTTTTTACGAGGAGTGAACCTCGAGCCCTTAGTAGCAATCGCTTCTCTTCTTAGGTTTTGGAAGATGCTTCGCGAAATTTAATGATTGTAAATGATAGGATAACTTTTAATTACGCAGGTAGGTATCTATTATAGGAGGCAATCGTGCCCATTGACCGAAGTTTAAGGCCGATTAAGTAGGTCGGCTGCTGAGTTCGCTGATCGTCTAGTTTTCAATTAACTGAAATTCTAGCCGGAGCACGTCTGACAAGGAGTAAAATTGGTTTTGCCAGGGTCGCAATATTAACTATCATTAAATCGTTAAAGATTTCCCTAAGCCTTAAGATGAACGATTAAAGCAAACATTTGACTGCCTACTTTCGTTCTTTGGCAGTCGTTTACTTAATAAAGTAATAATTGTTTATATAGTTAATTTTATAATGAAGTTTATCTTATCATAACAACCGGAGGGTTTACGTCTTGCAACTTTAGCAGTACGGTCAGCAGGAAGATTTAAAGCGCAATATCCATCCTTAAAATCTGGCACTCGGTAGTGGTTCGACGATGTTGCCGGTATGATTAATATCCGGCGGGAGAAGGTCGCTCTAGGTGACGTCACCTCCGCAAGCGCTCCGTTTCCGCTAGCAGTACCCGAACTTAATTATGATGCACGGCGGTCACTCTTCGTGCCATATAATATTCAAAACGGTAGCTGTTGTCCTCCCATATCGTACAATAGTGCTCGTGTCACGTATTCATGATATAAAGTAGTATTGAAAGAATATATAGTCACATTTAGCAAATTATGTTTGTGTCAAGTTTTAAAGCAATTATTTTATAATGCGACGATCTAACTCCTTATAATAAGTAATGCATATCGTCCAAGAACAATAGGATCGGCCTACTTATCAAGGGCATTTGGTTCGGCGCGCGCTTTTCATCGTTCGACCGCTATAATGAGATTGGCGCATTGATCGCTGCGCTTATGCAAGCGAGCACCGTCATTGTACTGCCATCACGCTAACGAGCGCTTTTGAGCACTGTCACCGTTGCATTCTTGCCATATGTATGATACGTTTTCGATATATATATTATGAAATGTATCATCAACAGATGATTTACGATATTTCTACATGCAAACCATATATTTAGCATTTTGTATTCGTCTCGAGTAGTAAATTAGAAGTGCATATTTGCACTTATCTTTAAATTTATTTGTTCTCTTATTTTACGGATTTAATTTGCTCTAGGTATACTCGCTTCACATTTTAGTATCGTGCCTGCGCGTTGTCAAAGTGGTTTTAAACGACGTGTTTCCTATAAATACACCTATTTTTGTTAAGTAAAAGGTACCAAATTACATTTCATTTATCGAAGGGGAATTAAATAATTATTTTTCTTAGTGTTAATGTAGCGTAGCGTAGGACGCCCTTCGGCCCGATGGACCGTCGACTTGCGAAAGATCGCTGGTGGAGGCTGGATGAGGAAAGCAGAGGATATCTGGCGCAAAATGGGAGAGACCTTTGTCCAGCAGTGGACTGCGATAGGTTGAAGACAACACATGAGAACACTTTCTCAGTGTTAATGTTTATGCAAAATCACTATCAAGCTTGGTGAGACAGATTTCTGTAACTCTACTTATATGCTACAGATGGGATACAAATACTGTATTTTGTATATGAATAACAATCCAGCTCTGCGTCAACATTTGCATTTAAAATTATTGTAGTCACATATTTGCGGATGTTAAATACCGGCTCGCTTCCGGGCTCCCTGCGAATATTGGACGGACAGAGATGCGTATGAATTTCGTCGCAGCAGTTATGACCTGCTTTGGAAAAAAAAAAACTATGTCTGTACTAAAACAGTTTGTATTTTTATTATATTTCGTTATGTTGTGCAAGTCTTATAGCTTTGTAGTGCAAGTGAGGAAAAGTACTGTACTGTAGCTACTATGCTCGAAATTTTCTCAAAGGACAGGCGGTACGTACTTCATGCCCGGTACTGCTTGTATATCTTTAATAGGCTCAAGTTTGATATAACATGATTTGTCAGTTTTAAATTTTAATTTTGAATAAACAATGGACCAAGATACATTTTACTTTACTTGTACTAGCCGCCGCCAAGATTTCGGTATTTTACAGGATATTTCTCCATCTCTATTCCATATCCTGAGCTCGAGACGAACGGTTGGAATTCAAACCGTTTATAGTTGATACGAGTGCTGCCATCATCATCTTTATTTAGAATTAGAAAACAAAATAATGTTTCCAGATTGGTGGAATAATTTTATAGTATCGTCCTTTCAAAGGTGTCAAGTCTGTTATAAAAATGGAAATATCCAAAGGAAATTTGCGTGCGATAATTTTTTAAAACTTCCAAAGGGGATTATCGTGACTTCAGTGCTTTGAGGAAATCACTTATGTGTTTAGTGATGCACTGAAAAAGACCAATTTTAAAAGCAGCTTTTGTAAATTAAATGCGAATCTAGCCCTAAATTTGATTCGTTATCCGTATTGTATCGTCTTCGATGATATTTCGGTTATCTCAGTGAACCGAGGGTAAATACAGGGATTATAAAGGCTAACAAGCAGATGTAGCGGGGAGAATGGCAGCTGCCCGTGCGCAGTGGTTTTTTATGCACTACCCGTATCCTTAACTATTGTATGCAATGTACGCTTACGTATCAGGTAACTCAGTTCAAAACAACTGGTGATTGAGGTCTATATTTATTACAAGTATTCTTTTTTATATTTGAAAAACATGTAAATAACTTAAGTCTTCAATTTAAGTATGTTGTGTAAGGAACGCGCTAAATAACATTAAACTAAGTACTTACTTGTACTTGTAATTAAGTTTTTTGTATAACATCTATAAATCTGTACTATTTTATACATATGTATAAAATTGGGGTCATCATCATAAGCTCATAAACGTCCCCTCCAAGTGGCAAGGGACTACCCGTAAAGGCTGATTGATTAGGCCTTAGTCATCCACGCGGGCCCAGTGTGAGTTGGTCGACTTCACGCACAACCTTTTAATGCAGGTTTCCTCACTATGTTTTCCTTAACCGTAGGAGCGTCAGATAAACGTATATATAAGGTCGAAAACACATTGGTAAGCTGCGGGATTTAACCTGCAGCTTTCAGATCAGAAGGCAACAGTCCACACCAACGAGCCACCGACGCTCATTAATTTGAGATGTCTGTTTGGTGATTTCAGGACCCAGTCATCATGCCTATTTCTCTCGACTAAACTAGCAATATCTTTACAAAATATCAACATCATTCACTTCTTTTTATATCATCGTATAAAATATTTTGTTTATTGATGTATTTACATTACAAGGTGAATGTTAAGACGCTTTTTTAAGGCGAGTTATTATTGTATAACTCGTATATATACTGTTATATTTAATAATTTTAACAATAATAGGCATGATGACTGGGTCCTGAAATCGTAAGAACTATTTCATATTATTACAGATCTGGGTTAAATATAACGATGTGCTTACTCTCAGCTCGAAAACTCATGTTATATGAATTTTATTAGTCTTCAAAGTAAGATGGGCAAGTCCATTTTTAAAGAACAATAATTGTCAAAAATCTGTTAACTTTTGTTATTGTATGTGTTATCAATTTAAAGCAACTTTTGCTATGAAGCGTTTTAGTAAACGCAACATTTTAATATAGTTGTAGTACTAAATTCACAAACTATGCGTACTAATTACTGATGCGTGACGTCACAACTGGGTAGCCATTTGTATGAAGCGTTTTTGGGAAAGTCCATATATGTGTTTTTAGAATTGGAAAATCTCTGAGTTTTAATGTTAACGGAGTAATTTTTTTACCAATGTTTCTATTATAATGCGGTCCATCGATATAATAACAGAAAAAAAAATGTCATCATCCCTATGGGTTTATAGTCAGATGAGCAGGTTTATCTTTAAGCTGGAGTCGCTCTCGCTCCCGCCCGGAACCCGGAGCCTGGCTCGGCTGCGTCGCATTGCAAAACGGGGACGCCATCACTGACCTACATCACAACGGGGTTGTCTGGGCCATCGCCAACTCTAGCGATTTCTACGACTTTTAAACATTATACGATAAATAAATCTTTCTTGTTACAGTTTCTATTTTTCGGGCGGATCGCTGCTATCTGTTTTTTTTATGAAACAAATTTAATAAGTGAATTTAAGTGAAATTTTAAAAATAAATTATAATACGCGAACAACATGTATTAGGATAACAGCATTATGAAATTATTTTATAGACAGGTTTTATAGACATATAAGGTCAGATTGACAAGCTTCTACTAATAGGGATTAGTAGAAGCTTGTTAAAATACCATATTTTCTGAGTCGCTTTACCGCGCTTATGACAAATCCTTATACGATTTCTTCGAAATATATTGATCATTCAGACATAATGATTCAATCTTTTCAATCAATGTTAATGCTATGGTTGGCAACGGACCCTCAAAGAAGCATAGTGACGGCATCATTTGCATTACAAATCAGCTTGTGTAACTAAATCGGAGATTGTCAATAAAGTTTTTGTATTTGTAGCACACGGGTGTAATATTATGTCATCGGTACTTAGTCGCCGAGTGATTTAATAAGTTATTAAATTATGAGTGCGTTTTTTTTCGTATGATTGGAGTTTGAAGAGCGTCGGTGGCTCATTGGTGTGAACTGTTTAGGGAATTGAACCTGTGCTCTCCATATCGGCCTACCGATATGGAGAGCACAGGTTCAATTCCCTCCGTGCCAATGTCATGTCGAATTTTCGAAATTATATGTACGTTTATCCGACGCTCTTAGGGTTTGTCCATTAATCACGTGAGGCTTTAAAGGGGGAGGGGTTTGATAAAAATCACGAAAATAACACAAGGAGGGAGGAGGGGGGGGTGTAGTAAGATATCACGTTTACTGACCTAGTCTAGACATTTTTATCATGGTCCTTAATTTCAGAATAAAATAAAATTATAGTTTATACCTCTATTTAACCCATTGAACGCCTGGAATCCAGACACAATAGAAAATTTATTGTGTCTGTCGCCTTAAGGCGTCATTGGCGGTCAAAGGGTTAAAGGTAATATTTGAAAATTTTCAATATTTTTGCAGGTACTAAAATATACGTGATGTTGGGGAGAGAGCGGGTTGTGGGTCTTAAACCTCACTAAGTATCACCAAGGGGGAGGGAAGGCTTACAAATGCTAAAATGCTTGACGGCCCCTTACGGTGACAGAATACATCGTGAGAAAACCTTTGCACGCCTGAAGAGGTTCAAAGATTGTGTTTAAGTTGGCCAATCCGCACTGGCCCGGCGAGGATGACAATGGCCTATACATTCTTTACGGGCAGGCTCGTTCCCCTCGGTGGGAACGTATAATGAGCTGATGGTGATGATGACTGAAGTTTAGACCGAGATCATAATGTATTATTTGAAGAGTGAATTGATTGTCATCTTCTATTATTCGTATCTTTGTGTAGATGGCCGCACACTGACTGTACCTATAGATATACATAGGTAGGTAGGTACACATTAGCGCAACTGGATACGCGCAAAGGAAAATTAATCAGGCGTTACGTTGTGTAAGACTAAGCCATTACAATAAGAAAGACGCAATTATTTCATGTAACAAACAATCCTTGAATGTTTACTGCGTCGTTAATAAAATTTGTGTCGTAATTTGATGAACATTTGGCAACGCAAATTTGAGTTGAGTCGTGCGGCTTTAGTAATAAAGTTCCTAGACATTGTTTTTAACGTAATGAATATGTTACTGTTATAAATACATATTTTAATAAGATAAGGGTCATTGATGTGGGTTCACGTTTTTTTGAGCTGTCGCCTGCCTCTCTTTTTTCTTTAGCCTTATATATTTACTAGCTTTTGCGCGTGACTTCGTACGCGTGGAATAGTTACTTTGGAATAATACATAATTTTTTAGGACTGAGAGCCACCTGCGGCGAACAACGATAAGACATACCGAACTTTAACCCGCTACTCGTTAAACTGCGATATCTTTTAAGATATTTATTGAAATCGAATGATGGAAAGGGCAATTTTGTTTCAATTAAATACTTGTGATGAATAACGTACGATAATCGTATTTATGTATTTGGATAAGGATTACTATCATTATGTCTATGAACACACCTTCGCAAATAATGCATTATTTTAGAACAAATTTGGTTAGTAAAAAAAAGGTCAAAGTGAGCTAACTTTAAAAGATAACCATATGCTGTCGCGGACTTTTTTTTAGAACTTTCAAAGGGAACATACTTGACTTTTGTGAAACTGTTTTTCAGCGTACGCAGTGGAAGCTCTCAGTAGAAAAAAAATCCCGATTTTTAAACATTCTTCCTTGCTGCTCTGCTTCTATATTACTTAGCGTATTGATGTATAAGCCTATAGCTTCCTCGATATATGATTATCTAACACTGAAAGAACAAGAAATGTTGTGTTTGTAAAGTATTGTTTGCCAGGGTCCTGCCGTACCAGATTGTAATTAATAATTACAGAGTATTTGCAATAGTTAAATATATTAGTTGAACTAAACTAGGTAGGTAGTGCAATATACAGCATGACGTCATAGTGGTCCCTTTTTGTTTGGTGTTGAGCGTGTAGTAAACAGCGCGTGCCGTGATGCTCACGCATTGTTCCGCGCGCCGATAAGGATATTTATGCATCGGGGACACCGGCTACCGCACCGCCTTCCCTCCCACTACCACATATGCTAGTAGGGTTGACAGTATTTGGTACTATTTTACTTATACTAGATATGATTCGTGTAGTTATGTCTGATCTATCTATATATGTGGGTATCTATCACATAACTCAGGGCAAAAAATCAAGTTTCTTACATGATTTCTTTCCTTTTTCTTTGGTTAGTAGTTTAAGCGTTCAACCTTCAGAAACAAATCATACCCTCTTTAAATATGTGGATGGGGCAATTTTTGCAAAAATGACACCCTTAGTACACCAATCAGGTCAGTAACCGTCTATATATATAAAAAAAGAGTTATTAATCATATCGTAGTAAGCAATAAGTTTTTATGGCCGCTCAGGTGTTCTGTTCTATTGTTATTCAGAGATAGTAGCTAAAAAAATACGTAGGTGTTATGATTGCGAATATGATCACAATTTTTTTAAGAATAGCGGTTAATATTCATTAGGGTATTATACATTAAATGAAGTAAATATCGCCTTTCGCAACTTCCATTAATTTGACTGAATCGTAGTATGAATATTTTGGAACGCGTTACCAACTATTTTATAGGTATTATTCCCCCAAATATCTGTTTTATTAATATTTATTAGGAAATGTATGTCAATGACAATATGTAATATCACATATGTAAAATGATCACTTATTTATGTAGTAATAATATCTTTCATTGTCTAGGTAAAAGCTTTTTAATACTCATAAAATATGGCTACCTAAGCTTGATAGGTATCTACGTATTGATGTAGTTAAGCTGCATGCCGTATAGCATCATGCAGCTTAACTACATCAATATGCTATTAAAAACAAAGTGCCTTTGCATCTTTTTTTATTTCCATGTTTTCTACGTTCGACAGCATTCATTCAACGTGTTAATAATACGTTTGATTTAAACCTTTCCGTTGACAAATTTTCTGCGATAGTTCTTACTTACGTTAAAGGAAATCTATAGCGTTCGCTATTTTATTAAATGTTATTGACTAACTCGTTTTTGCTTTCAATTGTTTAAGTATTTGCATAATTCGAACCCACACGCGTTTTCTCTACGAGTATACGTGGGCTGAAATATAAATACTTATGATTTAAAACGAAGCACATTGGTATTAAAACATATTTTACGGTGTCTATTTTCATGCCTACTTACCATATCGTTTAAATGAAAATGCAAATTTACTTTATCTTATCTACGTTATGCCATCGAAGAGTAAAATTTATGTCAAAAAAGTCTGAATTATCATAAGTTTGTTAAGGAATTATTTCATCAATACATTTTTGGGTAATTAACTACTCAGCTTAGCTTTAAAATATTTTCAATCCCCTAATAACAGATCAGTTTTAAAAAAATATGAAAATATCTTCACAAAGTCAACGGTTAAGGCAACTGGGCTTAGACTTCCACATTTTCATGTCCTTTAAGCGTCGACATGTGTGTATCCGCTAAGTTTTATTTAATTAACAATTTTCCTAAAGCTCAAAGCGGTATCAAGTACAAAGGTCGTCCGTATTTAATTTGCTTACCCGTGTGTTGGTTGTCGCCAGATTGAGTGGCATCCGACCCACTGCACGTGTCAGTACCCTATGTACACAGTTAAAATAAAATTGTAAAGGTCGTTGAGCATCCGCTACATACCTACGTATTTCAAAAATAGAACGTGTATTTATGTTACTGCATCACGCCCTTATGCAATGAACTGATAGAATGAACCGAAAATATAACAATACTGAATTGAAATTTTTGATGCATCTGAATATAGCATATTAAAGCTAGCGTACTAAAAATACAATGAGGTTACCACAAGTGATGATGCGATGAATGTATGAATGATAAGATTAACAGCACATTTGAAGCCCAAAATAAAACTTGTTTACTCATTTTCGATTGAAATCAGATTATTAATAATTTATATTAGGAATCCAGGCAAAAAAGATAGCTCATGTTTTTAGTGTATAAAGAATAATTCATAATGAAGTAAATAAGTTGCTGTGTGGGTAATCATTACTGTACAAGTTTGTAAAGTATATAAAGCACGATTCATGTCTAGTTTCTCATTTGCAGCGTGAATGAACGTTAGTTTGCCCTCTGGAATGGAACAGGACAGCCTCCTTTGACCCTTTGAAGGTTTTAAAGCGGGCGCGACTCTGTGTAGCGACGTATAGCCATTTTTGCTGGCAATGCGCGGGTCGTGTGAACGCATAGGGGAACCGCTTCATGTTTGTCTAAGTCTATAACCACCACTTGTTTTTTCTATGCTTTTAAGATACCCTTCTTTAACTTTACGTTGACGGTCTAAGATTCGCTGTCCCCAGCTAACTGTCACCACAAACAATAGATTTTCTATTGTCTTTAATGCGATAAGCTTTCGATGCCATCTCATAACTTTGTTATTACATTTTATCTATTTCCTAATGGAATCATGCTTGTTTAGAAGCTTTTTTTCTTTTTATTACATAAATATCAAACATTTTTCAATCACTACTGGCGTTCTTTGAAAAGATCATCTGTCGGGATATAAATTCAATTATTAGGTACACATTGTAAACTACTCTCTTATTGAGAGATTACTCTTGCATAACTAGTATAAAATACCTGCACGTTGTGTTTTAATTATTAACTAGATTAATCCGACGTGGGTTTCTTTATAATGCAGATTGTCCGTTTAATGCGGGGATGGACGAGGGTCGTAACGATCTGTACGCCAAATACGACTAATGAAAGGAAATAAAATGATCGTGTTTTTTAGAGGCGTGTTAGTTTTCTTTTATGTATATTTTATTACTATTAATTAATCATTCCAATACCTATTTTTGGAGACAATATTATTTAGCGTACTTTGGTGTTTACAGAGTTGGTTAACTTGTCCCATTTGTAGATAGCCTCAAGCAAACACTGTGTTGAGTGTTTGCGGAGGTGTCACCTCGAGAGACGCTTGCCCGGTCTCAGGGCGAAGTTTATAAAGCCCTGGCACCCGTGATGCCCTACTTTGCCGAACCAGGCCACCAAAACCATTGTGCCAGTACTGCTATTCGCGCTGTCCGGACTGAATTGTCGTAACAATAAAATTTGCCTTTTTACTCTTTCATACGCATGTAGAGATAATAATAACAAAAACCTAAATTATAACCTAAATCCACTTATGATTGGAACTTAGTTATGCAACTGCACGCTAGTTCATTTTAATTACTTTGTAACATAAAAAAGGTAAACTACTCCATAACAATGGGACATTCTTCATTCTATATAACGATCACAAGACACAGTTTCGAAAAATACAACTTAAGAGGGGTGTTACTCTATATCTAATTTTGTTATGTAGATATACCGCCGCTTCGCTCTTAAAGTTTTAATCTTAAGCTACGTGCGTTGTTTTTAGAATAAATAAATAAAATAAAAATTATTTATTTCAATTTTACATCCATAGAATGTTAGTACGTTAGCAACTAAAATAAAACATCTTACTTTGTGGTCTTACTCGACATCGTAGGAATTTAATGGACATTCATCTGATTTTCTAATTTGGCTATTGCTGTCATTATTGATGCATCCTTTATAGATTAAGGATGATAAAGTTGGTCAACGTTATCCTCTGTTGTTGGTTCTGAAAGCAAAGCCAACTCTTGACGAATAATTACGTGGACGTATAGTTCGCTTGCACTTCAGGAACTCGGGCAAGTCATTGTTTAAGTTTGCTCGAACGGTGCGCTCTGTGATAAATACCGAATTTAAGCTCGTTGTACGACTACAAAGGCTGGATTAACTTACTCGACTTTGATTAAATTAGAACAAACTGTGGTTCAAAATAATGTTTTATATTAAAAGTAACTCGGATCAACTAATATTACTTTAAAGAAAATGCACATATAAATATACATATTTGTTATCCATATTTCAAATTTTGTCTCAGAATCGTAGGTATATATAGTGTTTTACATGATTGTGTTAAGATATTATAAAACTTTGAAGATACCCCTATCATGATTTCCCTAATAGAGGTTTATAATGCGATAAGTCTAATAGAATCAGGTTAATTGTTAGAGATTTCTAATTAGGGCCATTTAACTTCGATAATCTTTAAAACATTTCAGCCTTATGATTACCGTTTTATTTAAGATGCTAATACTGTTCAATATTTTACAATTTTATCATTACACGAAAACAATTTTCTGTTTCCGCCAAGCGAACTAAACTGATTCTCGTGTCAGTAGCCAGCGAATTATTTTATTGCTCCAAAGCCTATAAATCACTTGTAGCTGTGTATGTTGCCATAAGATTAATGCGTGGTCGCCCCAAGGATACGCCTGGAGAATTCACCTCGGTTCACCCCCGCCTGTCGTTTGACGTCATCGGTGGCGTCTAGACTCCAGACGGCATTTGGTAGACCTGAGACAATGCTCTAAGATGCACATTCAATTTGCTCATCTAGAGTGCACCTTAACGTTGACATAAAATAAGTGTAGATACGAGCGGAATGTTTATATTACACGTTTGAACAATTCAATGTATAAAGTTGCGGCCTTTTTCGGGGCTTAAGTTAAATATTTTGTCTACCCATGTGTAGATCCTTCCGAACATACTTTCTTTCTTCACTTCCCAATCATTTTTTACTTCCCAAGTTAATTCACACGTTTGATAGGCACTAGTAGTCCGCTAACACGCACTAGATCAGGGCGGGCTATAGCCAGTTGTCCAGTGTTGAAGATCTGTTCAGCAGTGAACGTATATGACTACAGTAGTATCAGTAGTTATTGAGCTATCAACGAGGCTCTGGTGGCCTTAGGAGATTTTTGGATATTTACGATCCTGGCAGTTTAAGGTCTTAATTTCCTTATTGATTGAAGGACGCCCAGGCCTGCAGTGCCTACACATTGATGGTTACGAGTTAAGTCAAAACCAAAATTGTTTCAAGTTGTAGTAAAATATTAAAACAATATGTTAAATATGGTTTTGAAATCAATGCGAAATTGTAATCGCAAACTATTGTAAATCCAAATCTATATATAAGTATTAATTACTAATAATAATATTCAAATCAAAATTGCTTTCATGCTTTTTTAGAAAACATACAAGCCCTTGCTTGGAAGATGATATTCCTTGAATTTCATAAAATAATTTTGTCCATTCGAGAGGGAGCCGGGGGCAATGACCTTTCACCCTTGGTTTTCTGACTGTCGTAAGCACAAGTTCACCCCGTGCCAGGTACTTCGGTAGTGTATGTATGATACTGATCAGATTAAATAAATAAATAAAAATCTTAACAATAAACATCACGATATATTCGCGTATATTTAACAATTAATTTAAGGTCCATCTAATATAATCATGAATGTTTAGAAAATTGTACGAATCTAGCTACGATTTTATCTAACATATTTGAAAATTATTGCTTGCCATTCATTGATTCTATTTTTACGTAGTAATGAAGATTTCATTTCCTTATAACTTGTTTGTAGGAATATGCCTAGGCATTTCTGCAAGACGGTAAAAAACAAAATAATTAGCAAGTATTGATTTTTATTGTATTCTCTTCTCTTTCTTCAACCTATTGCAGTCTACTGCTGGACATAGGTCTCCCCCATTTTGCGCTAGACATCCCGGTCCTCCGCCTTTCTCATCCAGCTTCCACCAGCGACCTTTCGCAAGTCGTCGTCCATCGGCGGAGGCGTCTACGCTACGCTTGCCAAGACGCGGTCTCCACTCCAGAACTCGTCTGCTCCAACGGCCATCGGTTCTGCGACATACGTGACCAGCCCACTGCCACTTCAACTTGCTGATCCGGCGGGCTATGTCGGTAACTTTATTAATTTGTATTGTATTAATTCAGCCGAATTGTTAAATGTATAACAGTATCTAAGCAATACTCTCATTATTAAACATTTAATACAATATTGCTTCATACTATGTGAAATTGTGTTATTACCTATATTCAGGACATTTGTTCCCCTTTCAGTTTTTTTTAATATTCCTCCCAGGCAAGTATATAGTGAGTTCACGGCCCAAATGCGAATAGCCCACTTTATATCCCACCTGGCTACTTTACTACCACCCTGTCTACCTTTCATGTGCTTGTAAACTTTCCAATGAACATTACGCAGCGTTTCTCGTATTTTCTCTACGTGATATAGTGAACCTTATATGTATATGTTCGCTGCTTAGGGCTCAAAGATGTGCGAGTATAGTCGCTACATTCAAATAGAAAAGTAAGCAGAGCTTTTCACTGAGATATTTTAATTAAATGTTTCTTATCATATAACATTCGAATTAGCTGTTATATATTTTTCTTTTCTCATTAAAAGCCTTGAAATTTCTCAAGTAGGAGTTATCTGTTTCAGTCCAAAACCAACTCATTTAACCCCTGAGAGGATACAGGGCATTACGATTGTGAATATTTATGAGCCCGGCTCAGTTGGGACGCTAATACGAATTATTTTCAAGTTTTATCATTGTCTTCTGGAGATTTATTCCAAGTAATTACTTTAACTGACTTTATTTAGGATATATAGCTGTTTTTAAAATTTGAAACGTATTTCTGGTAACTTTCCACAAGTTTAAATTTTTCGTTTTGACTTCGCTCGTGCAATTCGAGTCTACGGTATCATCTGGAATTTAACAACGAGCAGCTTTACGCGAGGCAAAAGTAGTAACACTTTTCTTACGATGCAATATACCGACCTTGTCGTCTACACTTGGCCCAACTTAATTTTGTACTACTACTACTACCTACTCTACTTTGTTTCGAAAAATGGCGAATTTTTTTATAAAATCTTAGGCATTTGCTTTCATAAAATATGCGTGCATATTAATCATCCTATATACGATTGGAATGTAGGTAGGTATATTCCATGAAAGACGAACAAGCAAACGAGACGTCCCGTGGACATTTGCAATACCAGAGAGATATAAATGCACTTTAAATGTGAAAGCGTTAATTTCTTAAGCTTATTCTTCAGTATTCCAGGCACAATCGAAAATTAAGTTTGTTTGTTCGATATCTAGCCTGCGGTGGATTAAGGGTTATGAGCACTAGGACGTAGCGCTCAGGGAATAGTTTTGAAAGTAACTGAGTTCACAGTTTTGTCGTTCTCCTCTACATTCAAATAATCAACGTGTCATTATTACTAGGTAATTCGTTGTCTGTCGATATTATCTAGCACGAGGAAATGATATCTAATATAAGCAAATAAACACTTGGACGAGACAGTCTCGATTTTACAATACTTTTTTCGATGATGTTCTTATTCGGTTCGGTGACACACATTGCATAAC
Source organism: Leucinodes orbonalis (assembly GCA_019425675.1). Lineage (NCBI taxonomy): Eukaryota > Metazoa > Arthropoda > Insecta > Lepidoptera > Crambidae > Leucinodes > Leucinodes orbonalis. The sequence continues at coordinate 81,735 of PQWD01004967.1, read as the reverse complement.
AATAATGGATTTTGTTGGCTCGTCTTGGCATTGAAGTGGTTCATTCTTGCGACACTTGTCAGCATCAGATGTCGTCACTAGCTGCTACATAATGACTTTAAATGAATGTGTATTATGATGTGCTAGTATTCATTATGTGTGCTTCTAGAAAAACTTACATATTCTCACGCGTTGGTTTTATTGTTTTTCACAATAGTCTATTCTTATGATGCGTTGACTTCGCTGATTTGAATATTTGTTCTTGCACACTTTTAGCAACATCTTTTGGCGATAAATATATTTTTGCTATTTTGCACTTGATTATCATCGAATTAGCCACAACTGGACTGTCCGTCCCCCGACTATTCTTGGGGTTGGTCTTAGGGTTGGTCTGTAGTTACCTAGTACCTGTGTAGTCGTTGTCTTACGTCCTGTTCCCTTCCCCATATTTGATTAGTTTGCGACGTTAAACTTTAACTTTAGAACACAGAATGTCTTTCTCAGAACTATTACAACCACCTTATATAAGAATTAAAAAAAACGCAACGCTAATGATGTATTAATTGTTTCAGGGCGGGTACCCTGCTAAGCTGAAGAAGGTTTGATAGTGACGGCGCCGCTGTGGTTCAAGGCGCCGTTCCGCATACTGAGGCTTTTGTGCGCGAGAAGTTGCGCGAGCGCGTGCACACGGTGAGCGCGCCGCAGCTGGGCGTACACGTGCCGCGGGCCAGTCTGCCGCGGCAGCTAGGCGGCCTGTTGGAGCCAGACCACGCCACTTGGTAAGGCAACGCAGGCAATACTAGGTTACCTAACCGTTCCCGAAATCCTTTTCTCTTCAACCTGTTGCAGTCCACTGCTGGTCTCACTCATTTTACGCCAGATATTACGGTCTTCCTCATCCCCCTCGGGCCGGAGGGCGTCCTACGCTACGCTTGTCAAGATGCAAAATCACAATGTCTTTATTCAGTTTAGTCCCTTAATGCACACTTATGAATGACAAATGAAGCTACCACTGTGCCGGACTGTAGTTTTTCTACTCTAGAATCAAACAAGACACACAGTGCTCTTTAAAAAAATAGTGTCTTGTACATGATGATTAGGTATATTGTTTATTTTGTAAATACATACATATGATAATTAGAAACAACCAGCTCATTACATAAATACACGTTCACGCACACAAATGTTTCCGCTGTCCAGGTATCTAACGCGAAACCCTTGGTGTAGTAGCCGGAATTTTAACCATTACACCAGGGTTTCTTTTTTGTTAGAATCCGCAATTAATCCCGCGGGGATACGTCATTTAGTTCGATTTTTCTTAGTTTGGTTACAATATTGCAAGCTGAATCACTGGATAGTGCGAAAAGCTAGATGATATGTGCTTCAGAGGGCATGTTAAGCCATTGCCAGCTACAATCTTAAGACGGTAGTCGTTATCACCCAGCAACCGCAATGGCCTGCGTGGGGTTACGGCCCAATCTCCTCATAGCTATGATGAACGGGAAGCGGACGTTATAGCTGTTAATGATGCACTTAAGACTTCATAAGGCAAATTGAATTTAAGTGAAAAAAGTACGTATATAAGATGCCTACATAGTCATTAGTATTGTATCTGGAATCCTGGCGGTTAAAGGGTTAAACACCATTGAAAAATCAAATGTAATTTGATAAGCAGGCCGATCGCGCTATATTTTGACAGCTATAAATTACGTTATACACTTGGACCAAAATACAACTTTTCGGTCAATTTCATATCGCGCTAATCACTTGACAGCTAGCTCAGTCGAAATTGAAACTTTACCTTATGGCAATACCGAATATCGAACATGTCAACTATAACAGGATTGGAATGATATTGTAACTACCCCCATATTATAATCGAAACGTTTCGTTTTAAAATAACGCCATCGCCCTGAAGGTTCCCAGTATCCGCAGTTCCTAGTAATATGCATTCTTGCCAAACACTCAAGAGTGTTATTGTTGTGTTATTTCTACTCAACAAATATAAAACCCATTTTCTTAGAAATGATGAAGAGGAAATTGTTTTTATGATGATATAATCAATATACAAATACGAGAGTAATTTCCCAATTAACCACCACCGAACCTTATGCTGCTTTCAATTACATAATCTGCCAGACTTAATAAATTTGTAGAAGCCATGTATTTCTGAGAAACGAGAGTTCGCGGAGTTTGTAGCGTAGCAATTATTTTGTATTCGATGAAATAATTTAGGTATATGAAATACGATTTTACTATTTTAGTTACTAACAGGCATGGACGTAAAAAATATTTTTATTCGTCCATGCAGGTATGATATTCGTTTGATGTAGAAGATAAATTTGACACATGTAAACATTAGTAATGATTGATTTATTTCTACGATAGACCAGATATTCTCGTACGTGCAGGTAGATCTGGCCTTCACACCCTTTTACACCAAATTATAAGTTCTTTTAAGTATATTCTTTAACTGGAAGTATTAAATTGCTTTGATAGGTAACATCGATGACATCATCATCAGCTCATTATATGTCCCCACCGAGGGGCACGAGCCTACCCATATAGGGTGATTAGGCCTTAGTCGTCCACGTGGGCCCAGTGCGTGGTGGACAACTTCACGCACAACCTTTGAGTCGCTTCGCAGGCGTACGCAGGTTTTCTCACGATGTTTTCCTTCACTGTAAGATCTTAATCAACATTGAAATAAGTATTCTTTAAAATATATTTTTTACTGAGTCTTATGTGAAATTGCATTTATACGTTGATAGGTAACATCGATGACATCATCATCAGCTCATTATATGTACCCACCGAGGGGCACGAGCCTACCCGTCAAGGGTGTGTAGGCCTAAGTCGTCCACGCAGGCCTGGTGCGAATTGGCTGACTTTACGCACAATCTTTAAATTTCTTCGTAGGCTTATGCAGGTTTTCACACTATGTTTTCTATACCGTTATAAATTATATAAGTTATAAATATGTCATTGTTGAGCTTCAAGATACATCAGCATATTTCCCAAAATATATTTATCAATAATAATTACGAAATATTGCTTAACTTTTAAATTACCTTGTGTGAATGTTTTATATATACGTTTTTAAATTTACACGACGAATGTTTTTGAAGATCTTATAAGATAATTTATAATGTTGAGGTTTCCGCAATACCAAATTCAATCTTTTACGTGATGTCTAGTTTTAAATACAGGTACTTGAAAATATGGACATTCTGTACATCATCGTAAATCATTTATAAAGTATGTTATTTTGTCGGCAGGTTGGAGCACTGCAAAACTGTTACACAAACAATCTACAGAACTCAAGTTAGACGGAATTATTGACGAATATGTAATAAGCAATCACATACCTGCAGCCAAACCACAAAATGGTAAGTTAAATAACGGAACAATGAGCGCATATCCTGTTCTCATAGTCTATTTGTGCATTTAATTTGCCTGCTGCACGCTATCAATAACGTAATGGTCTCGGTAATACTGTAAGTATTACGTCATAATACACTATAGCCATATGTATATCCTTGAATTCAACTATGTAAACGAAGTACGCTATGCAATATATTATTTCACTATATACCATGGATTATATCGCTCACTGTTCCACAAAGACCCCTAGTTACTTTTTTCATCGAAGCGATTCTGACCTTTGCTCGCCGAGCTTATCCTAAAAGTTTTGTAGATCGTAACAAATCTTATATTAAGGTGTGATTTATGTAACGCATTGCGAATGCAATAGTTTAAGGATTTCTCTAAAGTAAACATTTTCCAAAAATATTCAATCTCCAATACCTTTATAACGATGCAGTGTTATCAACAATAGTCTACATTGATTTTTTGCTTTATTAGGTTTAATAGAGCACGAGGTCGGATGTGACATGACAAGTGACCGCGCGGCGAGACTGTGCGATAACAATACCGATATGCACATCAGCGGCGACCCGCCCTACACTGCGACACCCATTAAGGTGAGCTTTTATTTACATATACACAAAGGCTATTTTCGCGGCATATACATCGCAACTTGTCACTTAAGGGTCACTATGCAAATGCATTACAAACTAACTTACCGCACCAAACAAAGAATACAGTGATTCAACGCCTCTACCAGATCCGGTAATATGAGATCATTTTCAGAATTACCGGACTCGACCTTAATGAAGTCGATACGTAGACCTGGGGATAAGAGATTCCGGAACCTACCAAATACGGTATCTGTTACGTCCATATACTTATCTTCGTAAGGCCGGACGCGGCCCGATTCCACTTTATAGAACATTATCGCACTATTCTCTAGGTGGGCAATAATGCATTTTAGTCATAGATACAGTGTATTGTGTTTCTTAACAAACATTAGATGCAAGCGAATTCACCTGACAATCGTTTGCTAGTAACATCATTGTTATGCATTTGTTTGTAAAATATTAGTTCCATCATCAGTTATTGATACCGATATTGATATCGTTATTGTTTTATCTCATGACCATTTAAATGTATAGTATTTAGTTTTGAATTCTTTCCTTTTTTATATAAAATCATCATCGACATTTATTACAATGTAATGTAATATGATTTATTCTTTTACATTCAGAAATACCCAAGGGTATAATGGCGACATGAAAGGCAGACACATAAACTCGGGGGATGAAGATGATTTAGATATAAGCAGTAAGTTCATTCGTGATAAGCTTTTATGTATCTATGCCTATGCATACGTAACAAAAATGATCTACTATTATTTAATACTTAGATTTTGTATTATAGAGAAATATATTTTAAAGACATCAACACATATATTTTGGTCACTGCTTAATATTTCAAACGCACATTAATAAGATTGATTATTCAATGATTTTTACAAATCTAAAACAATGATAATGATGACGCAAGGTATTAAATTCCTTATCGTGTTTTAAATCGCTCGTCATCTTATGATACACAACAATAGGTTCTAATCTAATTTGATTTTTTATTGATTCCAGCAGCTTGAACTCGTAAATTCAACATTTTTAATTACTTCTGTGTGTTATAAATACAAATTGAAAGCAGCAACTTCTTAAAATAGCGCACGCAACCTCTTTGTTATACAAAACTACGATGAAAATAACTTTAGTGGTTTTTGACATATCTCAAATTTGACAGTGATAACGTTGTTTATGTACTATTTTGTACAGCCGTATTGAGTTTATTATGAGCACTGATAATAATTATAGGTATGTTCAGGCACAAGCATCGAAATTAGCTATAACATTTATCTACATGGGTCAAATTTGTGGTTACCGTAACGTTAGCCCTTTAGGTAATCCCATTTATATACTTGTTTACTTGTAGCAACGAGTGGAAAAAGTAAAGTTTACGATTATTCGTTTCACAATAAAATAGAGGTTTATTGATGTTGTTTGCTGAATGTGTAGGTAGATCGTAAACAAGGTATTATTGTAAATGCGCAAATCGACTTGAGATGCTAGTACAATGAAAATATAATAGTTATTTGTTTGTTCGGTGGCGTGAGTGCCTTATATAATAATCGCTGTGAGTAATGCTCTTACATATACGTCTACGATTTTAAATGGTTATGATTGACTAGAGTCGTAAATAAGCAATGTAACAAAGAATTGTTACATAGCATTCAAGTTATTCATTTGTTCTTCCTTATTCGTGTATTTAAATTAATTTGATTGAACAGCTTTTGCGATTAATATTTACATAATGTACTGGCGTGTATCAATAATGCCTTCAAACGACACCTGTTCGAATTTATATAAAGGTCACGATTTCGGAAAAAGAAAATATATGAACGGAGTTTCGCTAACATCAAAAGTGTGTTAATATCCGGCCAGTTTTTGTATGGAAAGCCATTGGCCACAAAATATGAAGACACTTTATGCCATCTGTCAAGAGTCATAGATTATGGTAGGATAAAATCTAAAAAAGAGCGTGGCCTGTGTTGCAAAACCACAGTGAACAAGAAGAAAACAATCCAGAAATTACGTACCATAGGTAAGTGAACAACTCGATAAATTTTTTTGGTTAAAACACTAAAATTAATACAAAAATATTTGTCAAATTACATCGTAGACAGCAGCTGTCACTTTGGAGACACATCTTATGTATTAATGACAGTTCGTCCGTATTTTTATGCGTCCATATCCTTAAACTAGAAATATGTAATCGAATTGTTCATTTTACCTACGCAAAGTAATTCCTGTTTTTTCTTTTTATCACTACGGTTTTTTTAAGCACCGTTTTACCACGCAACTTCTTTGCACTTTATTTCTCGTCTCTGTTGACAGATCCGAGTCAAATGTCTTAATATTGTTGCTTTCCATATGCAGCTGAGACATAGACTAAGGAATTACAATTATTAATTATTACTAAACCGCGTGACAATTGTTCGATGTTGGTATCAAAAGTGGTTGATATCGCGGCTGATATCCATCTGCTACCCGCACCTTAACCAGGTCATCCGTCCATCTGGTTAGAGTTGGCCTACGCTTGCTTTCCCTTACGTGGACTGACGGATTCGCCGCTGTTACATGTTACGACGACATGCATATTGCCGAATAGCAATATGGACACGGCACATAATGCGTAGAACCGATAGCCGACGGGGCGGAAAGGTTCTCGAGTGGCGTCCACGTAACGGAAAACGAAGCGTAGGCCGACCCCCAACCAGATGGACGGATGACCTGGTTAAGGTGGCGGGGGTAGCAGATGATGTCAACTGCTAGGGATCGGCCCGCGTGGAAATCATAAGGAAGGCCTTTGTTCAGCAGTGGTCATTTTAGGCTGTGATGATGATGAAAAAGTGCTAGATGTAGCCACAAAGGGCTAAGGTGGGATCGTTTTTGTAGCGCGCGGCACGTGGTCGTCGGGCGAGGCGTCCCCGGGCGTGTCGGACGAGGAGTGCGGCAGCGGCGGCGCGGGCGAGACGCCGGCGGCGCTGGTGGCGCGCGTGCGGGCGCTGCGCCGCCGCGGACTCCTCGCCGAGTACGACGACATACGCGCGCGCCCGCCGCACGGCACCTTCCACCATGCCAAGTCAGTGCTCATATATGTATGCTTAACCCTTTGACCGCGAATAACGTCTTAAAACGCCAAACACAATAGATTTTCTATTGATTTCTAATAATAACGTAAATATTATAAAAATATTTGTCATTTTTCCATTTGACTGCAAGGATTCTTTTATCAGCATACTTGCAGTCAAATGAAGAAGAATGGAAGAAACACTAAATACCCTTCCAAAATTTAACCCTCTGATCACATAACACTTTACATTAAGTATACAATGACCTATTACTATCTTTGTTGTCACATCAGCTCATTATACGTCTCTACATCGAGAGGCACGAGCTTACCCGTATAGGATGTATAGGCCGTAGTCATCCACGTGGGCCCAGTACGGTATGGCTGACATTACGCACAACACATGAAATTCTTCTTAGGTTTGGGCAGTTTTCCTCACGATGTTTTCCTTCACCGTAAGGGCGTTGGATGAACGTACATATAATTTATAAAATTCGGATAGACACGTACCACGTGGTGGGATTTGTACCTTGCCCTCCAGATCGGAATCATTGTATTAAGGACTAAATATCTAATGACGTGATTAAAATATTCCAGATTGCCGAGCAACCTAGCCAAGAACCGGTATACGGACGTACTTTGCTACGACCACTCGCGTGTTCTGCTCTCGCAGACGGACCCGGACGACCCCACCACCGACTATATCAATGCCAACTACGTTGATGGTTATAAACAGAAAAATGCATTCATTTGCACGCAAGGTAGTTACCATAACTTTAAGAATAATCCACCTACTTCTGCTCATGATTAAATAAAAACTAACTTAAATTGAATAAAAACCGAAAGTATTTTTAAAAAGTTTACTTCGACGATTTGGTAACCTTGCATTATATATACAATCGAGTTTTATTTTAATAATTAGCAAGTTTTTTTTGTAAATTTCCATCGTATTTTGTTAATTTTATATTTTAATATAATGGAAGCCTTGGAGCAGTAGCCGACTTCTCAACTGTTACACAGCGCCATCTAGCCCGAATTTTAGGTAGCAGCTTGTAGTATGGGTACTAATAAACAACAGTTAAACATAATTTTTATTCTTTGTTTTACAAATGTTTATTTTATATAGAAATCCCAAAAAATACAGATTTAAGGAATTTGTATACTAACAATATTATGGACGAAGACTGAAGTAAACATATTTATTTATTTATTTTATTTATACTGCGAGGGTTGACGCTTCATGTAATACACTACAAAATTCAACATAATCCTAAAGTCATATAGACTACATATAGGTTTCTATCAACAGGCCCCTACCAAAGACGTTCGGCGACTTCTGGGCATGGTGTGGAACAAGGTACTCTGGTAGTGGTGATGACGACTCGCGCCGTGGAGCGAGGTCGCGTCAAATGCGGCCAGTACTGGCCCGTGAACGTAGGATCCAGCGTCACACACGGTGGTTACACATCACCAATGACCACGTCGATACCAAGGACGACTACACCATCACGCATCTCACCATCACCGATCTACGGGTAAGTGACACTTGGGCTCTGAAGCATGAATAGCCTAAAATGATCGTTTTAGTTCAACATTTATAATGCGTACGGCATAAGAGTGGAACTCTACCTGCTTGGGTGTTCCCCGATTACTAAATCTGGACATGTTCAAGGAAAGAGTGAACAGGCTGTTCCTAGATAGGCATGATTCAGCTTCGGCCGCATCATCGCTTAACATCAGGTGAGACGGCGGCCAAATGTCTAAATTAGTAAAAAAAAAGTCCACCGCTCAGCATAGCTACTTATGGAAAAATTGGGCAATAACCACTACCATCATCATCCCTACAGCTTAAAATGTACATTTTGAACGAAGGCATCCCGTAATAATTTCCACATGGACCGATACCTAGATTATAATAATAAATGATGTTGCAATGTCCAATCGCTGTCCAGTACCGCGCTCAGTCCACGCGACGACTTAACGAAGTGCTTAATAACACATAGTATATATACATTTTACTGCGGATGAATATCTAATGCCGCGGTGAAGTTGCGTCAAAATAGTATTTTTTTCGAAGTGACTACTGCTTTTGGCCACTGATGGCTTTACAGCTTCACCGGGCAATGCACGTCAAACTAGTAAATTTTGTATATTACGTAACAGTAACAATAGAATTATGAAATATTGAACAATGACATGAGTGTAAAAAATACAATAAATCCGCCGTATCACCGCCACCGCAAAAGGTAAAAGGTACCTAAAAATTAATTCTTCTTTCGTGAATCGTATTATACCTAAAATTACACGTGTGTTTGCAGACGGAGCAGTCGCGTCGAGTATGGCACGGACAGTACACGCGCTGGGCGACTACGGAGTGCCGGTGGTGGTGTCGTTACCGTTGCTCGGTTTCCTGTTGCGTGTACGACGAGCCCAACAACTCGCGCTAGCAGAGTCAGTATCAATGATATTCTGTAAATATAAAGGTAGATACGCACCTGTGTCTCGAAAACGAACCGCAAATAATACAGTTTGTAGGCTGTACATACATATTATACATTGAAAACACCCGAGCCAATAAAAACAGACGTGTTGATGCACACAAATGTTTGTACTGCCTGGGGATCGAAATCGGAACCCATGGTGTAATAGCCAACATCTCAACCAATTTCTTCATGGATCGTCTAGGTCTCCCCAGTATTCGGTCTTCATAAATAAAATTCATTTATTCTTTGACCATTGTCCATAGATTGTTTGATACTAAAGATATTATCTTACTATGTTAGTAATAGAATTTTAAAAACTAAGTAATAGCCATTTCACTACTTTATATGTATTATCATCATCAGCTCATTAAACGTCCCCACCGAGGGGCACGAGAGCCTACCTGTATAGGGCGATCAGGTCTTAGTCGTCCACGCGCCCCAGTGCGGATTGGACGACTTCACACACAACCTTCGAATCTCTTCGCAGGCGTGCATGAAGGTTTAGCAAGGTATGCATGAAGCGTCGGATAACGTACATATATTTTCTAAAATTCGAAAACACATTGGTACGTGTCGGGATTTGAACTTCAGCCCTCCCGGTAGGAAGGCCACAGTCCACGCCATTGAGCCACCGACGCTCTATATGTATATATAAACATGCAAATCAGTGAAACCAACAAGGGGATGTTAAGTCTATTAAGGGGTTTGAGATTGGTTTGTAGTAGAGCAGTGTATTATCTTGTATAATATTAATGATAGAATGAAAAGGAATGCATAATTATTACAATTAAAGCAGTAACTATTATAGGACTAATCTGTATTTTCAGTCTCGGAGATGCATGGGCTGGACACAGTAGAGGACCGCCGATTATTGTCCACTGTTCTGCTGGTATTGGAAGAACAGGTAAAGTTTGTTTTTAAATGAGCATATTCTCATTTTTTTTGTAATACTTGTTCATCACAATAGACATTTCTAGTCTGAGAAAAAACTGTTAAGTAGCTCCAGTATCGTAGCGTATCTTCGATCCCAGAGTTACCGAGACTCGGATCAATACACAGTTCACGCTAAACACAATATGGTGACATTGAAAACAAAAATGAAGTGTGCTTTTGACTTGTTTTGTACAACTTAATTATGTATTGTAAATTGAATAAAAATACGATACAGTGTTTTATACAAGTAATAGTATTGCTTGTTCTCAATTAATTGTCTACATATGAACATAAAGACAATTATAAAGACTTAAAACTACTATACTGAATATGTGGATATTTTGTATATTGCCACTTGTTTTCAATGCGCGATATATAGATAAATATCGATTATCAATTGGAAATTAATGAATAAACTTAAAACCTTTTGTTGAGCAGGCACATTCATCACGCTAGACATTTGTACGCTACGATTGTCTGCGGAGGGCGTGGCGGACGTGCGCGGCACCGTAGAAAGGGTGCGAGCACAACGCGCGCACTCCATACAGATGCCCGACCAGTACGTGTTCTGCCATTTGGCGCTTATAGAGTATGCGGTAAGTTTGTTTTAATATTTACATTTATAAGCTTCTTAACTAGGTGTGTGTCCTATGATATGTACTTATTAATAAGGTAGAATAAATTAAATATTCAAAGTCTTTAATCACGGGTCTATTGCGGGTCAAGAGTATGTATCATAAACGGTGTCTTGAAATAGCCCTTAGACTTGTTGTGAAAATTTTAAGGCTGAGAGCCATCTGCGCTCGGTGAAGCTGTAAAAGCCATCTGCGACCAACAGCAGTAGTCAGCCCGATAAAGAAAAATAAACTTGAAATAGTCAATTGGCATAGTATTTTACCATCCCAGTAATAAATGCAGAAAAAATTGACAAAAGCACAGTAGGCGTATTTTGGAAGTGTGATAACAAAAATTATATTGTGACATTTTTATCTTTAGGTTTTGCAAGGTTATTTGGAGTCAGCGGACCTGTCGGGCTTCGACGATGACAACGAGGAGGAGTCCGAATGAAGACTGTCGCGGCCGCCCTGCTCCGTGCTGTAGCCGGGCCAAGCGTAAGCGGTTTTCCTACGTAGGGCAGTGACCGCACAGGCCCACGATCACCGAACCCACTGACCCCACCGGCTCGGGACCGCGCCGGCCACTGACCCACACCGCCAACCCAGTTCGCGCCAGAGATCTCACTTCAACAGGCCAAAGATCGACCGCAAGTGGACACAGTTCAAAGCTACAAAACAAGTGATGTGTTCATTAGGATAGTTGCAGTGAAGTGAAATCGTAAATTAACGTAACAGTGAAGTGATCCAAGTGAAAACGGAGCGCCTTGTATTTCGATTGCCAAACTGACACGTGTCATTTGCCATTGCCACAAAATATTAAGCACACCTATATTATAATACAAATGGAATACAGTGCACATGAAAATTTCCCGGAAACGACGGACAGTTATAACCGACGTCACACTGGACGTGGTACCGCTCCGTCGGCCAAGTTATTATATACTTAAGCGTAAACGTTTAGTTAATATGAACATATGAAATGAACGTTCCTGTATAGCGCGAATAAGAACTGTCATAGATCGGGTTTATGTATTCTGGAAGGAAACCTCGGTTATTTGATTATTTATTTTGCTTATTATAAATCTTTGTAGCCAAAAATATTTCCGTAATTAGAATTTATTATTTATATAAGAAATATGGCTGTGTGAAGTTTTTTTGTCTGTAATTTATGTAGTTATGTATGTTTATCTTTTTATGGTTCACCTTGATCATATAACCACATAATTGTATAAAGTGCAACTACGAATCGCGATTGTAACGTTTTATATGTCGAGGTGCTGGTAGTATAAAATCATCATTAATGTGTCGATTGTCATCAGTGTTATCATTAACTCTCATTTGGTAACTTACATATTTATAATCGCTAAGATTCTTATCTTTCAGATTGTGCACTGAAACATCTATGATACGAATTATTGTATATTTATATACTTACATAGACTGAGTAACGTTAATTATGCTCCAGAATTTTAGTAGCGGCATTTTTTGAGAGAAATAAATATATTTGCAATTGCTAATTTAATTTTAATTAATAGAGAAAATAATTTAAAATATTTTAAAACATTATCATATGGACAAAGTGTTTATCAAATTAAAATATTTATGTACCAGTTGTTAGTAAAAATGGAACTGCAAAGAAAATATTTATTTTACATGCGACATATCTGTATAGAAAAATAAATCAATATTTTAAATCGCCGTCCTGTCACGCAACATACATATCGCCGTAGAGAAAGTCCAGTTAATTTTCGTATATTTTCCTGCTGTCTATTTTAGATAGGTATCATTATGGAGAACTATCTTGTGCCGAGTGTGCTGCTTCGCCCTATCATCCAACGCTGTACAACAAAATTATGGAGCATATTTTCTGGGTAATGGTGGTTTCTGTTGCGATAATTCGTAGATAGCTATGTTGCGCAATTGGAATAAGTTTTAAAAGCATATTCTTATGAATTGGTAAAATTATCGCAACGGAAAATGTTAACTTGAAGAAGCCTAGATAGCAACTAATGTTTCTCTTTTACAATTAATTTAAGACTAATACTTGTTAATCTGAAACAACTGTTGATCCTCTATCTGTAAATATTTAATTTTTTCTGTTATATCTAAATTAAAACATTATTGAATATGGTGTGAAATAAAGAAAACCCTTGTAATATATTTATACGATTTGTTTTATTGGAAATAAATTAACATAAGAAATATAATCCTTAGACTCGAAATTCAACTACAGATGGGATACATAGTGAATTGATTTGACCTAAAAATTTGATAGTATATTATTCACACCATCTGACCGAGTTATATAAAACCCTCATATCGTCCTTGAAAAATAGGTATTGAATAATTTATATATCTTTGGGTAGGAAAAACTAGGCGTTGAGGACGGAGCAATCATTGCCACGCACGAAGAGCGTGGGCGGCAGGTCGCGGCTCAGGACTTCCAGCCACGCCATGTATAAAGGCGCAGTCACGGTTCCCTTGAAATTATATTTTTTTTAGAATATACATGCATTAGAGGTGTTTCAGGTTTACTTAAAGTCTATTAAGTTCAACTAGGTGAATTTATAAGGCCCAAATAATTCTAATGCACCCAGGTGGTTCAAGTTTACGAAAAGTATATTTAGTGCATCAGGGTGAATTTACTCGTGTGAATTAAGTTTACTGCACCTTCTTTTAATTTTATAACTTTATAAGTGACCAGGACAGTCAGGACGCTCACCTGATAGAAGTGATACGCCTGACCATGACAGAGCGGCATTTAATAAGACCAACAACTGATAGTTATTATCCCCCATCAATGCCACACCGCGCCCGTCACCCGATACAACAGACGTTAGGTCTCTCATACCCAGTAATTTCACTAGATACATCAACCAAGACTTATCGCAAACAATAGAAAAACTTCTTTGTGGGGACAGTTATTTTCAGAGACTAACCGTCTACTGACAATAATCAATGAATATCCTCTTCCAATGGTTTTCATTATAAGGGTAAAGGGTTAAGTTAGACAGGTTAAATCGAAAAACTGCAACGTTCAGCCTCCCTGGTATATTGCTTTTTTTGTGTCGGACTAATCTCGTTCTCTATTAGCTATATATTATGCATATAGACTAATTTCTTAAGATAATTCTTTTTATACCTTTCTAGGTAAGGCAATGACATAACGATGAGTCCAGCCATTGAAGAATGTTCTAAAAGCAATTCACGCAACCGTAGATGTCTTGTTGTTTTGCCCGATTCTTTTCCAGAATGTCTTCATTGGTGGTACATTCTGTATTCAGTATTCTGATTACTTAGGTTATTGCTATGAGAGGCTGAAAAGCCAAAGCGTGCAAATACAGGGTCATGGCTCCGAATATGATTTTGTCCCATTCGGTGTGGAGACCTTGGTCCGTGGGGCCCTTGCGCTGCATATTAGGCTTTTTAGGAAATTTCGAAACGATTATGGACATCACATGTGACCTGTAAGATCTAGCAGATACCTCAGTTCAAAGGTGTTAGCAATTCAAAGAGAAAGCTGCCAGTATCTTCGAAACCTTATCCAAAGAAAGAGTTTATTAAGTTATATTGTTTTGTAAGTTAATATTACGTCACCCAGGCTAAGACCCC
>PQWD01004967.1:0-64994 GCA_019425675.1 Leucinodes orbonalis | reverse complement strand
AATAAGGTGCATTCCGCAAAATATTGTCGAGTTCCTTTACACATGTTTAAAGCTAGAATAAAAAAAACACCTTTCTAAAAAAGGTACTATATACATTATGTGATTTATGTATAAAAATCCGTGGTCTTAAACTGCTAAGCTATTTCAGTGTTATGATATATTGTTACATTAAAGGAAAATGAAAATGTTTTTAAAAAAGGCTACACTGTTGAGTTTTCTTGAGTGCTTCTTTCTCAACAGGCCAAACTGAAGCGCTTTTTTTTTCAAAGCATCAAACTCATATTTTTTTAGTTTAGTATTTTAATCGTTATTTATTTATTTTATATAGTATTATTTTTGGTTCATAAGTGCTTTTTGTAAGCCTAATTTGAAATAAATGTTTTTGACTTTGACTTTGAATTGATTACTACATGAAAAGAAAAGTTTACGCGCCGTTTCCTATTATAAGGAAACTACAAGCTATACTTATTTGAAATACCTGCTTTCAACTATACGAGCCCACCTACGACATTAGCATAGGTAAATAGAAACCCGCTGTTTGTGTGGCTAGATTTAATCATGGTTGTTTTGAGAATTTAATTATGGTCAAACACGTACACTTGGTTACAGTGTTGTAAGATTCACGTTTTATATTTTTAATTACATGCTTTTTTTAACTTGCAATGTATGTTTGTTATACGAGCAGTTCAACCTCTACTTTTAAACATTACATTACTCTTAGTGTATGATTGTGTAATGGAGAGTGCTTTGTTATTGTAGGAAAGTAAACACATGCAAAAAGCATTGAGCTTTTCGGTTCATATGGTTATTCAATCATGGTAATGCACTATACTATGATATTTTGTAAGCAGAAATTCTTATTCAACTAAATATAATCAATCTTTGTTGTGGTGGAATCTTACAACTCCATTTTAAGGCACTTGCACTCAAATAATATACAATACATATGCATATAATAAAAATACAATACATCAAACACAATGATGTAAAAAAGTATAGGTTCGTGATATGCTCAGAAAACAATCGAAAAAAGTGTTCCGAATGCAGTGAAAGCACATATACACATATTTCGAATGAGCGTACATTTACCTTAACTTTTGTTACGAACCGCCGAAGAGAGTACAAACTGTACTCTCTTGGGCGGTTCGTATTTGAAGCACAGATGGCGTATCTACCTTTATATATACAGGATATCATTGATCAAACATTGCTTTGTTAGGTTCATAAGCAATGGATCAGTAGTATTTATTAACAACATTTTATAACAACATTGTTTTAGAATCAATAAACACCCGTTCATAATTTCTAACAACAATAATAACTGTTCATCTGAATAATATTTCTTGTTTAGATCTGCCTGGTCTTATAATGAGTGTCTAGTTAGTTAATATCGCTGCTTCATACGACGGCTGTGGGCTCGAATCCCGCGTAATACGCACATATTATTGTCATCTCTTCTATCTCTCTCATATCTTCAATTTGTTGCAGTCCACTGCTGAACACAGGTCTCCCCCATTTTGCGCAAGATATCACGGGCCTCCGCTTTCCTCATCCAGCCTTCACCAGCGACCTTTTGCAAGTCGTCGGTCCATCGGGCCGGGCGTCTTACGTTAGACTTGCCAATACGCGGTCTCCACTCCATTATTATTTATTTATTATATACTTACCCGACCGATGCAACATAGTTTGACGATGACCCATCTGGTGTAATGGATGTGAAGTCCGCTACTACACCGAAGGTTACAGGTTCAGTCCCAGGCAGTAGAAACACCTCTATTCATCATCACTGCATTCTTATATTGCGTATATTGTGTAAATGGAATATCTTACACAATTTTTTGATCATTATAATCAGCTCATTATGATATCCCCACCGAGGGGCACGAGCCTACCCGTAATGAGTATATTGGCCTTTATCGTCCACGCGGCCCAGTGCGGATAGGCCGACTTCACGCACAATCTTTGAATTTCTTCGCAGGCGTGCGCAGGCTTCCTCACAATATTTTCCTCACCGTAAGAGCGGGTAAAGACACCAATGAGCCACCGGTACACCGTCGATACGATATTTTGCTACACCATCTGAAATAAAAAATGGCTTGCTTGAAATGTATTTATTTATTAAGGAAACAAACAGCTTTCTTACAATTCATAGGTACAAAATATTTTATATGGCAACACATTAGCCTTCTTAAAGTTTCCAAAGAAGAATTGTACATGTAATACGCTTAAGATATACTGGAGACAGGTTCTAAATAAAAAGTTATTTGTTATAATAACAACAAAAAATATTTAAAAGCAACAACAAAAGAAATTATAATAATTATTTTACAAGCCTGATGGAACGGCTGAAATTAGCTATCTTCTCATTGAAGATATCAACATGAGAATAAGAGAATGTGCGAAATCTGTAGGAATTTTACAACCATGCATTAATAGTGGTGATTATCATGCCTCTTGCTGAGTGGATTACGGTTTTTTTTATTTGATACAAACGTCGCTATAACTCACGACACTTTAATGTTTAACGACTCAAAAGTAAAATGTCATTTTTTCATTCATGACGATTCAAAACTGCCGGTAGTTTCGCCGAACATTCACTTGGCTTTATCTAGTTTTCCAAAAAGTTGATATTTTTTCCCACTTAATGTACATGTAAGGTCACGATTCTGTCTGGTGGCTAGGCTAAATTAAGCCACTCATTAGTCCATTGACAAAAAGTGATTAAGGTTCATTAGTAAAATCACATTACGGCTTAAATGGCGGCTGTATACCCTTTTACAAGGGACTGATGAACTCTTCATCGAAAGCCCTTTTGCCCTTTTTGAAAAATCTGCTATGATATAAATATGGTTATAGGTTACAAATATTTTTCAATATTTGTACAAGACGGTCAGGACGCTCACCTGGTGAAAGTATTATGCCTAACCATGACAGAGTGGCATTGAAGGAGACCAACAACTGATAGACAGTTATTATCCTCCATCAATGCCGCACTGCGCCCGTCACCCGAGACAACAGATGTTAGATCTCTTGTACCCGGTAATTTCACTAGCTACAGTGCCGTCATTCCGAAACAGAAAAGTGCATAACACTCCTGTTTCACGGGACGATATCTGGCACTGCGGTGGTACCTACCTAGACGACTCAGTACCGAGTCTACCACCTAGTAATAACCATGCTTTCTTCAATACTTCATTTTCCAGATAACAAGGTGTAAGTTATCCAATAACCACACATGACCCAGTTAATAAGTAATAGATATGTTTAGAAAAAGTATGACCAAGGTATAATTTCTAGTCCGGTGTTAAGTTACGTGAGAGAAAATATTCGACCCAGTGATTTGGCTCACATGTTCAGTCATCATAATCAGCTCATTAAACGTCCCCACCGAGGGGCACGAGCCTACCCGTATAGGGTGATTAGGCCTTAGTCGTCCACGCGGGCCCAGTGCGGGTTGGACGACACATGTTCAGTCACTTAGAAATTATTTTGATATATTTATAGTTTGGGAATTAAATTCCCAAACTTAAAGAAATTTAGTTTCTTACAGTCTTCTCATTATAGTGGTCTGCGTTCATCTTTAAAACTTAATCTTGCTTTTCCTTCTCATTCTTCCCATTCATTTACCCAGTCTTTTGCTGTTCAATCCATTCGACTGTGGCTCTCTGCCAATGTCCATTCGTCAAAATCCTTCTCTAACTGTTTTCAAAAGTCGCGTAAAAGAATTTTACCTTTCCATTTAACATTTTTTTTTAAATATTTTTATTTATGTGTAAAGTAATATATATATATATATAATATTTATATATGTATTTTATATTTTCATATATTTTTATATATATATATGTTAATGTTTTAATATAATTATGTATTTATAAGCTTTTCTTACTTTGCACTGTCTTGCCTTTCATGTTGTTATTATTTTTTATGTTTGTAAGGTTGTCTGGAAGAGATCGCTCCAAGCGATTAGGCCGCCTGAATTGCATTATTTTCCTTAATATGTTGTTAAATATGTATCTTTTTTGGGGGTGCAATAAAGAATCCAGATCCAAAAACCACGTAAACTGTAATGAAAGTAAGTGCACGTAATTATCTTTCGAACTTCTCACTTTCGAGTGGAAATCGATACGTATCGAGTATTCACGGATAATCGGCGGCTCTAACCCGTGGTTAGGTCACGGTTGGTTAATCGACGATTAGCTATAATTGGCGTAATATGGAGCTTCGAGGCTTGACACTGACAGTAATTAAATATATCTAAGTGGTAGACTCGATATTAAGTCGTCTAGGTAGGTACCACCGCAGTGCCAGATATCATCCCGTGAAACAGGAGTGTTTTGCACTTTTGTGTTTCGGGATGAGGGCACTGTAGCTAGTGAAATTACCGGGTATAAGAGACCTAACAGTTGTTGTCTCGGGTGACGGGCGCAGTGCGGCATTGATGGAGGATAATAACTGTCTATCAGTTGTTGGTCTCCTTTAATGCCGCTCTGTCATGGTCTGGCGTAGCACTTACCATCATGTGAGCGTCCAGTTCGTCTTGTACACATATAACATAAAAATAATAATAATAATATCCACTGATATTCAAACAGCGCCATCTAGCCCCAAGTTAAGCCTAAAGATTGTATTACGGGTACTAAACAACAGATAAACATAGTTTTTATATACATACATATTTTACATAGTAAACACCTAGGCCATACAAACATACATGTTTATGCACACAAATGTTTGTAATACCCGGGGATCGAACTCGGAACCCTTGGTGGAGTAGCAGACAACCATTGCAACAAATGGATCTTCAAATTGCGTTTAGTTACCAATCTGTCCATCAGCTATCCAATTTAATTGATTTTATGGATAATATATATACATATTTTATTTATACCTACAGTACAAACAACCGTACCGTACAAGAACCTACAGTTGTTACATTAAATACAAAAATCATACAAAATCAGTAATCATACCACAATGCACAACCACTTACAGGCAAACATAACATGCAGTTATTTAACAGTACTAGTTTTTAAATATAATTCTTTATCTTAGGGATAGAGCGTCGGTGGTTCAGTGGTGTGGACTGTCGCCTTCCTACCGGGAGGGCTGAGGTTCAAATCCCGTCACGTACCAATGTATTTTCGAATTTTCGAAAAATATATGTACGTTATCCGACGCTCTTACGGTGAAGGAAAACATCGTGAGGAAACCTTCATGCACGCCTGCGAAGAGATTCGAAGGTTGTGTGTGAAGTCGTCCAATCCGCACTGGGCCCGCGTGGACGACTAAGGCCTAATCACCCTATACGGGTACGCTCGTGCCCCTCGGTGGGGACGTTTAATGAGCTGATGATGATGATGATTAGAGATACAATCAGTAATGAAGTTATTCGTAAAAGAACTAAAGTTACCGACATAGCTCACCCGATCAGGTATGTAACGAATCCGATAGCCATTGAAGCAGACGAGTTGTGTGTTCTGAGTATTCATAATATGAACTATCTGGTACATTGCAAAGCAACTCTATGAGAGATAAAAAAAATTGGCCAGGCGCGAGTCGGAATCGCCCGTCCTTAGGCATCTACTACAGCTTTAATATGAAAAATAGTGGTTCACCATTTATGACGTATAAAAAAAACTACACACCATAAATCGTTCAAACTAAATTTCGTTGTTAGATTTTATGGTCATGTACATCATATATTTCTGGAAGAGATCGCTCCAAGCGATAAGGCCGCCTGAATTGCATTATTTCCCTTCATTTGTTGTTAAATATGTATATTTTTTTGGTGTGCAATAAAGAATCATATCTATCTATCTATTTTTTTAATTTTATCTACCCTATAGTTTAGAAATTAGAGGGGGGGACAGATTTTTTTTCAACTTTGGAAGTGTCTCTCACGCAAACTATTCAATTTATAAAAAATTAGATTAAAAGCTTTAATATCATTTTTTAAGAGCTACACATTGATACCCTACACGGGGGGGTACAATGAAAAAAAGTTTTTTGAGTGTCAGTTCAATGTATGGGGAATCCCAAAACATATTAGGTTTTTTCAAGTTTTTTATAAAAACCTAATAGCGGTTCACAGAATACAAAGTTTGAATTGTGTAGTGCTTATAAAGGAGTTGTGTTATTCGGACGGACGGACAGACAGACTTGACGAATCTATAAGGGTTCAGTTTTTTGCCATTTGGCTACGAAACCCTAAAAACGACGAGACACTTCAAGAAAAGTGGGTAGTGCTTAAGACTAATATCTAGTCAACGGTTCCTAAAGCTAAACTCTAGAACACTAGCCTGGCAGTTGTATTCTTACTTACAAGTTACAATGTGTTCCAAACAATACACACTTAAACAATAATTACACACATTTAACAGTACCCCAAAAAATAATCCTACGTAATCCGAAATATATTTTATATAGAACAAAAGTATATAATCCGTGTAGGTTGGAACGTATCTAGTGAAAGTGTCGCACTATGACATAATGGCTGTGTTTATGGCTTTGAAAGTTACGATATAAACGGTATTGTAGAAGTTTACGGAATGCCTGATCCATATCTCTTTATGCTTTATAACTTACTTTTAAAATGTCTAACGATAAATAATTGTGTATATTTGTAATATTCAATCCCACAAAAAACATTCTGTAAAAATCTAGCCAAGTCTCGATGGAGCTGCTTGATTATCTCTAAAAAGTAATGAAATCAAGACAAAGACGTGCCAAGTCTAAGGTTCCTTACTGCAATTAATTAATTATTATGGTTGATGTTGTGTGACTTGGCCGTTGAAGAGTACACAAGGATACAAAACTAGGTGCTTCATGACACCATTGCACCAATCTGTCGCCAGAACCGCTACCCATTGACGGTACAAATTTGCCACTTGGAAAACGGTGATTCAATAGCCCATCGATTGTAGGCTTGATAAAGCCACTAACGTATAAAGAATGTTCAACGGCCAAGTCACACAACATTAACCATAATAATTAATTAATTGCAGTAAGGAACCTTAGACTTGGCACGTCTTTGTCTTGATTTCATTACTTTTTAGAGATAATCAAGCAGCTCCATCGAGACTTGGCTAGATTTTTTACAGAATGTTTTTGGTGGGATTTTACTTCTTTTTGTAGAAACTTGAAAGAATATTAGACGACCCATTGGGTGTAATGGTACCTACAAATATTTGTGTGCACCAACATGTCTGTTTGTATTGGTCTAGCGCGCTCGACTTGGCGGGGGCACTACCGTGCCCCCGATTTTTGACTCGGATGAAGCGGCCCACCATGTTAAATATATATTGTTTAAAGGCGGTATGTCAATCTCTTATAGTTTGGCTGGGCTCTTTTGTTATCTAAGCAGGGTCACCAGGTACTCCAGATCTTCGATTATCCAAGTTATTATAGTTTTCCCTTTATGTAACCATTAAACCCTGACTCTGTACCAAATTTCAGCTCTGTGAGTTAATGGGAAGTACTAGTTCTATTTTGATGATTTTGTTATCTAAGCAGGGTCACCAGGTACTCCAGATCTTCGATTTTCGAAGTTTTCATAGTTTTTTCTTTATGTAGCCATTAAACCCTAACTCTGTACCGAATTTCAGCTTTCTGAGTTAATGGGAAGTACTAGTTCTATTTTGATGATCATGAGTGAGTGAGTGAGTGAGTGTCTGTCGAAAATGCGAAACTTTGCTTTCGCTTAACGTCGGAACTTTTACTACTTTTTTTGTAAATATATACATCTACATAGAAATACCCAAGCCAATACAAACAGAGACATGTCCATGCTCACAAATGTTTGTTCTGCTCGGGGATCGAACGCGAACCCTTGGTGTAATAGCTGACGTCTCAACCATTACACCAGATGGGTCGTCAATAATGAATGCCAAAATATTTTATTTCACAATCTATACCAATAAATATTGTATTTGTAATTATTAAGAGCGTCGGTGGCTCAATGGTGTGAACTGTCGCCCTCCTACCGGAGGGCTGAGATTCAATCCCACACGTACCAATGTGTTTTCGAATTTTCAAAAATATGTACGTTATCGCTCGCTCTTACGGTGGAGGAAAACATCGTGAGGAAACCTGCGCACGCCTGCGAAGAGATTCAAAGGTTGTGCGTGAAGTCGTCTAACCCGCACTGGGCCCGCGTAGACGACTAAGGCCTAATTACTCTGTACGGATAGGCGTGCCCCTCGGTGGGGACGTTTAATGAGCTGATGATGATGAGTAAATTATTAAATAAAAGTTTACAAACTACCAAAATATATCATTTAAAAATGTTCTATATTAGTACTAGTAAATTGTTAATAGCTTCATTTCACGGACCTTTAGCTAACAAATTAGACTTTATCCTACGATTTTACATGCGCATGAAGGAGCTAAAATAGTATAAAATATTTCTGTTCATTTATTTATTTAAACTTAATGCACTATACAAAAAGACAGTACAAGGGCGAACTTAATGCCTAGAGGCATTCTCTACCAGTTTACCACAAGGCCATGCAGAAAATTAATAGTAGGTGCGGTAAAAAAAATTAATAAAGAAACTTAAAAAAATAAAGAACAAAGAAGGTTTAAAGAAACTAAAAACGATACTAAAAAAATAAACTCAAATACTTATACTTAAAATAATATATATAATATACAATAAATAGATATAAATACATAACAATATACAAATATTAACTTAAATATATTATAACAAATATATAAAAAAAAATCATCATCATCATCGGCCCATAACATCCATTTTGCACGTATTAATGAGAGTGGTCTTTGGGTATTTTTTTCTATTGTGTTTTGAGTTTTTGAGTCTTATCAAAGAACTCTTACGGTGACGAAAAACAACGTGAGGAAAACTGCGCACGCGTGCGATTCAAAGGTTGTGCGTAAAGTCGGCCAATCTGTACTGGACCCGCGTGGACGACTTCGGCCTAGACACATTTTACTGGTAGACTCGTGCCCCTCGGTGGGGACGTTTAATGAGTTGATAATGATGATGATGATCAAATATAAAACTTTTAAAATTGTATTTTTACGTTTAGTGAGAGACGAAAAACCACTACAAAATATGTTGTTTGTATATTCCTAATCCCGTTAGCTTTAAACCTTTCAACAACTTTTGGTTTAAATAGTTGTTTAGGTTGCGACCGCAAAATGAAATAACTTTTGCCAGAAGTCTTAACACAGTTTCCCTCACAGATTTCCTAATACAGGAGATGGGGCAAGCCGCGTTTAAGTGCGACAAATGTAAGCTCAACGAGCATACACTGGCTGCCAGTTTACGCTCTGTGAGACGAGTCAAGACGCACGAATATTAGAAGAAATTACCGTTTTTACCCAAAATGCCATCCTGTGCAATTGTAACATGCCATCATCGCAATGAATCAGTAAATTTACCAAGAAATATAATAACTTTTCACAGGTAAGAACCGAAAAGAAATTGCGATACTGGGACTGCCTATAAACTTGGCGGCTTGTCCAGTCTAATTGTATATTCGGATGTCTGTGGTTTCCCTATTACGAGGTCAGGAGATAACTGTTAGTTATTTGATGCATTCATTTATTTATAAAAACGTACTTTTTTTGTGTATCGTCATACCCACGGGAAGAGGGGTGGGGACAATTGTATTCTTATCTGCCATCATCAACATACGGCATTGATTAACCTAACATTTACTTAACTGCAGGCGTAATGTTATGATTACTTAGAATAGTTATCATATTAGCTCTGATACGACGCCACTGAGAGGCACGAACCTACCCGTAAAGGGTGATTAGGCCTTAGTTATACCACGCGGGCCCAGTGCGGATTGGCCAACTTCACGCACAACCAATTTATTCGTAGAACCGTACCGAACGCGGTCGCGGTTTTAATAATAGTCTATATATATACGCGATAAAAGTCTATATATTTTTGAAAATCGAAAAAACATTGGTATGTGGCGAGATTTGAACCTGCACCCTCCAGATCGGAAGGACACACCAATGAGCCACCGACGCTGACCTATTTAGTGCTCGCTTTCGAAACAAATGAACGAAAGCATAAATGCAAGATAAAAAGTAGATTGACATGTCGAAAGTTAAATTAGTTAAGTAAAAGTACCTCAGACAACAATTTCCATTCACTGTTAATTTCCTTGACTAGCATATTGTGCATTAATCATGTTTTTTAAATACTCTCACAGTGCAACAGATGAAGGTAATCATGGGAAGTGGATTGAACTTTCTGTTAAGTTCCATGTATTCAGTTCCGAACGCATTATTGGAAACCGTTATTTGTTTAATAAGACAACTAAATTCTGGCGATTGTTCCGTAATGTGCATAACACCTATAGGCATGCGTTTGACGCCGCCTTGCCTGGTGTTAAGCACAGTCGATGCGCCTAGGATGGCACGCTGACCTTTTTTATGTGATAGGTGTACAGGACGGTCTGGGCGCTCACCCGATGGCAAGTGATACGCCTAACCATGATAGAGCGCCATTGAAGGAGACCAACAACTGATAGACAATTATTATCCTCCATCAATGCCGCACTGCGCCCGACACCAGAGACAACAGATGTAAGGTCTCTTATACCCGGTAATTGCACTCGCTACAGTACCCTCATCCCGAAACACAAAAGTGCATAGCACTCCTGTTTCGCGGGACAATATCTGGTACTGCAGTGGTTCCCACCTAGACGACTCAGTACCGAGTCTACTACCTGGTGACCTAGATGAAACCTATTTACCATTGATTAAAACTCGAACTTTTCGTGAAACAGACTCCGGTAGCGATTTTCACATCTTAAAACAATCCGTACAACACTTTGGAATATCCAAATATGTTATCTTGGGTGTCGGGCGCAGTGCGGCATTGTTGGAGAATAATTACTGTCCATCAGTTAGTCTCCTTCAATTCCGCTCTGTCATGGTCAGAATCACACCATCAGGTGAGCGACTTGACCACTTAACATAAAAAAATCATTGCAGTCGACATCTTTCGTGAATACTATTTGTTATAATATTTATGTCACATTTGTTTGTGTTTTATCTGTGCTCTAACTTTTCTCTGTTTTTACATTAGATTATTTTCACATAAAAAACTAATCGATTCCATTAAATATTAATACTATACGTTACTTATAAAAACTAATCAATAAAGTCAAAGGAAAAGCGTGTCCCAGCTAACCAGTTATACACGGAAGTAACAATTCTAAACGGAAGGAACCGGGTTTGAATACGCTCACCGCCTTCATAACCACATTGATTACGTCGACGGTAGTCATCTCCAGTTCTACTGTTTAGTTGTATTAATTCCGATTAGGTAATTTCATATTTATTTTGATTAACTTTACG
The DNA here is from genome assembly GCA_019425675.1 of Leucinodes orbonalis. Taxonomy (NCBI): domain Eukaryota; kingdom Metazoa; phylum Arthropoda; class Insecta; order Lepidoptera; family Crambidae; genus Leucinodes; species Leucinodes orbonalis. Next base: position 53,645 of record PQWD01004967.1, on the reverse strand, counting down.
ACTCATTTTCGTACTGACACCTTCAATTTGCAAACTTGCTTAAAACGTGAACCGACAGTAACGACTACATACTTTAAACACTAAATGTTTGATTGTATGTTTGATGGCATTAAAAAGCTCCGAAACAACTGATTCGTTATGAAAAATAATTCATCAAATCTGTTATTTATTTTATTGGCTAAACAACACAGAGAAACAGAGCAACAGCAAACATGTGTGACATTATGTTTTACAAATAGGTACACGAAAAGGAAGGCAGAGAACAAATGAGAAAATAAAGAAAAATAAAATTGATAAAAAAAACAGCACAGTCCGTATAGCTGTTTATTATAGATAAATAATAAATATCCACTGACATACATCTTGTAGTTAGGGCACTAAACAATAACTGATAACATACTTATATGCATTTTTTTCTCTAAATACATACATGTTATACATAGAAACAATCAGACTATTCCAAACATACATGTTCATGCACACAAATATTTGTAATGCCCGGAGATCGAACCCGGAACCCTTGGTATAGTAGCCGACGTCTCGACCATTACACCACATGGGTCGTCAGATGATGATATTGTAAAGGTTAATATTTAGAATCGTAAACTGAAATTATAATGAATACATCACAGTTTCAACTCATTCATATAACTTCCACGTGCTAACCCCCTCGAGAAAACTTCACCTTTTATATAAGACATCATACAATTATTTTTCCAATCTCGTATTCACCAGTCGTTGTGACCTGTGGGACTCTATTAACATAATAGACAGGGAAAGTTGACTGTATGCGATGTTTAGTTCCCAAACGATGAAAAATGATGAGTAATCATGAAAGCGATGGGCCAAATGACCGATGGGCTAAAGTCAAAGTGTTTGAACTGTATGGTACTTACTCTCTAATGTTTTCATTTGTGACGTATTATTATGATAGAATCTTTTAATTGAGATAAAGATCAGATAAACCCTCGATTGATTGCCGGGCAATAACTCCCGATAAATTATTGTCTTTTGTTTTTCTCATAAGAAGTTCATCATCACATCACATCATCATCACCAAAAGAAACTGTTTCGTAAACAAAAATAAAATTAAAGATGGTAAATACGGGCAAAGGGTATTAGTTAATACAAATAGTTATTAATTTTGCATGAAAGGCTTGTAGAATTTTTGAAAGCCTTAATTTATTTTTGCTAAACTTCAAAATGTGTATGGATATTAATACAGTTTGTTTACTTACACATTACAATACTGAGGTGACAATAGTACGTATTCTTGACGTGTACATTATTTACTGATCACTCATTTCAATATCAGGTTCTTAGATAATCAATTAACTGACTGCACAATCTCACCCAAAAAGTGTCTGCGGCAAAATTCTGCCCAACGCGTATTTCATTCATAATCACGTTGCTCGCTATATTTAATAGTTAACTTATTGTTTATCTAAGGTCAGGTTTAACAAAGGTTTTAACGTATTGATTAAAATTTTTAATACCGCATATAAAGTTCGCACAATAAATAAATACATTGCCCGACTGAGACTGACCTTTTATTCAAAATTGCTTATCTAAACAACGAATGCTTTTTTAGTATGAAACGTATTTATTACTATTAAGTGTTTTATAACACCTAAGGTATTGCAGGAAAACATTCCAACAACACCCAAGGTGTCAGTATCAAATACTTCTATAATATGTAATCGAAGAAATCGGCGCAGGCGCACCAATACATCAGCACAATACTTTCATCGCCAATTAGCGGGACGGCCCGGCACGCCATCTTTGAGATGTTTCTCGCGCAAGCACTGATTTATGAACAAGTGATATATCGTAACAGAAAATCTTAAGTCTTGCGCAGTTTTGCCGACAAACTTGTGAATAAACATGTTTAACCTGATTGCCGCTGATTGCCGGGAATCCAGACACAATAGAAAATCTATTGTGTCTGGTGCCAATGGTGGTCAAAGGGTTAAACTCGAAATGCAAGCCGCAGTATCATTTGTCCATGGACAATACCATTAATGGCACTTTTTAATCCCATTTGTACTATTGTAACCCTTTAATTCGAAGTCAAACATGTTGCCATATTACTCATGAATGACGACCCATGTTGTTTTTTTTCTAATCACATATTATATATTTCATTTAAAACCAATTAATATACAAGACAAGCTCAAATTTAACATAGATAGATATATATATATATATATATATAACTGATTGTATTGGTTTTATGTGCTTTATAATAAACAAGGTGGCGCTGTGCTGTATCTGTAGACATTTATCTGTATGTGTACTTAGATTCTAGAATGTACTAATTCTAAATCATTAAGGATTTTGTAATTGATATCTTGTTTATTTAATTTCAGATAACTGTAACAGCATCATATGCCAGCGCCGAAGAAACCAAACAAAAAACAGATATAGCAGTTAACAAACCACGAAAACTCATAAAGAGGGATGCAGCGTTATTCATTGACAATTTTGCTATAGAACCTGTGTATACGCATAAACCCAAAGTTATTTACCGAAGAGTTTCAAGACATAGATATGGCTCACGCAAACCAAAGCACGGACCACCAAGACCTAAATATGGTCCTCCGCCAAAGCAGAGGAAACCGGCAAAGAAATTCAGGAAACCAATGAGTAACAAATATGGCCCCCCAAGTCATAAAAAGAAGACACCAAAACCCAGATATGGCCCGCCGAAACGCCCAACCAACAAGACTGTATACGGCCCACCCAAAAAAAATCCAGCGCACTATCACACATCAGAACCTGCAGGATTTGCAGAGCCCCCAGTCGATTACGAAAATCAAGATCCTTTACAATTTAATGACGTTCTTCCACTTGACTCGTATGGTGCCCCGTTAAAACCCACGCTTTCCGATATCTACCCATCTTCACCTAGCTTCAGTGAAAGTACTACACACTTTGACAATCAAGACTTTACAGGCTTTGGCCAAGAATACCAGTCGTGGCAAAACTACCAGAACGAGCAAAACGGGGATCACACATATGCCTACTCGAAAAAAAGACCGCTTTTCGCAAAACCTGACGATGTGTTTAATGTTCTCGAGCCGTCAATAGACGAAGAAGATTTCAACATTAAATCGTACTCAGACGTATACAATTATCAAAATTTCAATGATCCCCAATACTTGCGCCGCAAGAAGAAGCCTCAGTACTTCTCGGACACACGTAAAAAGGTCAACAAACATTGGAAAGCTCCAAAACTAAGACCAGATCATCTGAAATTGGAACCCGAGGAAGAAATATTAGTAGGTGGGCAATATGCTGAGCCCCCGGCTAGATATGTACCTAAATTTCAACCAAGTGCTCCAATGTTTACTGGAGATGATGATTTTAATCCTCCCCAAACATTCTTAGATCCGGAAGTGGCGGCATCCGCTACTATATCCCCATATGTTAACTATAAGCACAGTAATATGGCATTTAGTCCGCAGAACTTGAATGATGCATTCAGTATAGTTGACAAATAATGTAAACTATTTATTAAGAAAACTGAAATTAGTAAGATATACCCAGTTTCATGTTTCAACTTGATAAATTACGAGCTAACCTTCTATTATGTACAAAATAACAGTTTTACGATTTAATACATCGATGATTTTCAAGTATTTCGGCAAATACAACTTGTGCAATATTTTTGAACCTGTTGTCTAGGAAGTATTGACTGAAATGTATATTTAATTAAGTAATTATAATAAATTATTCGATATTAAATGGTTTTTATTAATATTCATAAAACAAACTGTTGAGACCCCCCTCACAAGAATCCGCTAGATTAGAGTTTTAAGAAAAACAATAACATGGCGTAAAATATAACAATAAATCTGCTTTAGAAATCATCCTATTTATTGACTTCAAGCAATTAGAATTATTTATACTTGGTTTTCATTGATATAATTTACAGGATGTATAAAGGAAACACATTTTTATGTTCAAACTATATTATCAGAAGCTTATACGATATTTATCAAAAAGCTTAAATGACACATCTTAACACATGTAATTACAAACTAAGTAATATAATTATATCTAAAACGCTTCATCCACTCTGTAGTGATAAAAGTGCACAATATCCACGGGTAAATAAATATGAAACCTTACGAATGCTTGAATGGCTACAAAAAAACTTAAAATTATAATCTGCCTTTAGTTACATGCGTGATTTCCTTTAGATCAGTGTGTTTCTTTCGTCGAGCATTACCGCAGGCTGCTCTTGCAGCTTCGCAGGCGCAGTGGGCGGCCTGCTTTGTCGCCGAGCATTCTGCGCATGCGCACTGCAGCTTATGTTGCAGGTGCGCTAGCCTCGCTCTCGCTTCTGACAGGTTGTGGCATTTCTCCTGCAGGCCAAACTTGGTCTTCTCGAGAACACAATGCGCAGACTTTTCCAGCTGCGCAGACAGTTGGGTTGCTTGCATCATCAGCTTGTGCTAGGAAATGATTTGAGAGAATAGCATAAGGTGTTATTTAAGTATCAAATTGCAGTAAGATCGTCGAATAAATTTAGTTACGGCCATTGTTTAAACTACTAAATTAATCCTTTGAAATAAATTCTCGAATTTATATATCGCCTACCAACGATAAATTATTAATAGATGATCTTTTCATATGAAATCTAACCTCAAGAATCACCTAGTTTATACTTATAATTAGATTCTTATTTTTGAATCTGGAAATAATTAAAACTGCAATTACAGGAACAACACTTTTATTGATCAAAAAGTTGGTACTCTACTGTTAATCCACCATTCTTTTAATTTGAACAATGTAACTTATCGTTTTTTGCCGGAACTAAAACATGATATTGTTCCCGAAAGTTGTTTTAAACAAACTGGTGCACATGCTAGTAATCCAGCAGCAAGAATAAAACTACATAGCGACATACAAATCATTTTGACGTTCTTCAAAATTTTCCTTCAATCTTCAAAATTCGCAGTTATCCCTTAAAAGAAAGAGAAACAATGTTTTACGAAGTGTTTTAGATCTTGGATTAGATCGACTCTTCAACAATTACTACCAGTATGAATCTCGACAAAATGCGTTTAAATATGGTAGTAACCGCTTTTACTTCACGATTGAAATTTTAACTTCGTAAAACTTTGATTTCCATTTCTGTAAAAACTAACCCGGTAGAAATTGTTGAAGAGAAATCCCTAAGTAAAGCATAGAATTACTTAAGATGGGAAATATCTTTTTTTTTCATATTATCTTATCAGCCATGCGTTTCGGTTTTGCCAAACAGGTTCAATACGTATTGTAGCACCAGATCGTCGCTGGTAGCAAATTGTACAGCAAGCAGGTTAGCGAAATTTGATTGTTTCAAAAATTAATGACTTCAATCTTTTTATCCTAGTAGATACGAGTATCTCTTCAGAATCTCCTTAAAATTGTGCTGTGCAGAAAGGCCCGCACTTAGGCGTTATAGGCTAATGATGACACAAGATGCAAAAACCTAAGCTTGCCAGTATTCCTTACAATTGATTACGGGATATTCTGCAGGATTTACCAATAAAACAATAATTGCAAACAAAACTAAGTTATTCAAAATTATTAGTATTGATGGTCAGATTGTTTCATATAATAGTTACCTGCGCAGTAGCTTGCTGAGCAGCTTGCACGGCTGCATTCACTGTGCTCTGTTGTTGGTGAACAGCAGCTGTATTCTCAGCGACAACAGCTTCAGCCTCTTTCACCTCTTGCTGGAGCTGTTCCACGACTGCCTGCTTGCCCGCTAGAGCCGCTTCTGCCGCCTTCGCAGCTTGCAATGCCTTTTCTGCTAGTTGAGTTTTGACCTTGAAAAGACAACCATGAGAACTTTATTAATAGTTAATGTTGATAGTGGTTCTTTTAATTTCAGTATTACAAGAAAGTATTTAATGAGAATAATCTGGTATTAATTGTTTGTAATTAATTCATCCTAATAAAATAAATAGAAAATCCTGTCAGAAAAGTTATGTTATTGAAATAAAGGAGTTTATTTATTCGAGTGTACTAACACGACTATACTAATATTGCCATGATTCTTTCAACAGGCGCTATTTTCAACTTACTTTTTGTCAATTTGTCAAAGATATTGAAACACTAAAAATATGGAGTTATTAAAGAAATGGGTCGTCCGTATTTGTATTTCATGCTCAGGATACTAAATTCGTAAGAAAAAAAATTTTACCATATGAGCCGCCTGCGCGCCAGCTGCGTTTTGAGCGGCTTGAGCTGCTTTAGCTTCTGCGGCAGCTTTTTGTGCTATACTCGTTGCGCACTTTCCTTTGCAATCCCGAGTCGCCTCTCTCACTTTATTATCTTTCTTATCTAACTGCAGCTGCTGTAGCTGTGGCAACTTATCGGCAGCCCTCCTCTCCGGGAATCCCCAAACTGTCACCCCCCCAACGTCAGTAACACGAAACTAATAGTCTCATCTAACTCACTTTCTGTATCTAAAATATAAACTGTAATGGCATAAGTATATTGCTAGTACCTAAAAACTACATAAATCAAAGGAATTATAGAACGGCGGATAAAAATTTTGCTCAAGATCGACACAAACAAAGCACTATCAACTGCTATGTCAGGATGACATTAAAAGTTCTAAATTGAAAAATAAGACGGATGTTATGTCACGTTTTGCAACTTAGTGGAATTTAGTATTTAAAGGAATTCTGAGGTCAATCCTTTTAGCATCTTCATAATATGTGAAATCGGCTAATAAAGTTAAATTTTAGCTTTCTAAACTTTCCATTCTAAATTTTATGACGAACTCAAATTTGGTCTAATATGCTTCTGGTTGCAAGAAATAATAACTGACAAAAAGAATTATACATTCAAATAATGACAGTGTCACGATTTAAAAATTCTGTCAAGTATGTTTTATTGGTCAGATTTTATGTAAAAAATATGAGATCAAAACCAGAGGCCATTGTTTAAAATAAATATGTTATTTTACGTCCTGTGCAGCTTTCTTCAAAAGTGAGGTCTAGAGGCACACCTCATAAAGAAAGTGCATAGGAGTGTTACCCAAAATCAGCGAGTTTGACAGGTCAGCTTACTATGACTAGGCTTTTCATATAACTTCAAAATGCAAAAATGTTTTAAGTCTTTCCATTTTGACGAATAATTTTGACAAACTTATGATGTAGGTTAAATAAATTCTGCAGGAAAGTTTTATGCATATATTCCCAAATGTTTATTATTTTAGTAAATATATTAAATACAATAATAAGAACAATAATAAGATACTTGAGATTGATTTTTATCGCATTTCATAAGCCATTTTTTGTTCAAAATTAGCGCAAATTTTCAAAAGTCTTTTACATTTCTTTGTATAATGTTTTCAGATTATAAAGCAGCATAGCTGCTTATCAAACGAGACCGGACGAATTGCAAGGTGGCAATCGCATCTTCAGGACCTTGTAAAAGATGATTTGCCTCTCACTCTATGCCCTGATCGCCTCTGCAACGTTACTGGCGTGCGTTCCTGTCTGCTACAGACAACTTGAAATGCACAAATTTGTCAAGTGCCTCAAGAAGTGAGTCTCCACCGATATGATAATCTGTATGAGCTGCATGACGGCACTCATAGCGATCGGCTGTGTTTCCTGTGGCCCCATTATCCTTGATACCTACTGGCCCTTTAAAAAGAAATGCTGTGAAAAAAAAGTGGATTCACCGTCGACAATCTGCAATAGTCCGTGTTGCCCCAAACGTTCCATGGAATGATATTTGGTGTGTCCGTTATGTTTCAGTAATATAATAAAAAATAAAATAATTGCATTAATTTTATTTCAAAATCATCAAATATCAACGCATAGCCTAGGCCTCTTCTAACAGACTAATGCCTAATCTTGCCGTGGCTATGGGGAGTTTGGTCATCTAACTTTCATTATCATAAGAATAAAGGTTCAGCGTTCACTTTGAGTCACAGATACTTTCGGTCCTGTCTCATAACCGTCATCAGCCAAATAAAATTGACTTCGCTACTAGAGTCATCATCCATATCCACTGCAGGCTTGAACCTTCTCTAATAAAAAAGTATTTTTTACGGAGCATGTAAAGAAGCATTTTTTTGGATACCAGACTCACGTTCGTTATTAGCTGAATCTCGTTGAGGAGAAGTCCGGGGACGGACTTATCAACTCCATGCGTTTCGACTAATTTTTGCTATAGTATCTTTGGAAATGCTTATCAAAACTAGCTTACAAATTCAGTCTTCGGAGATTGGACGTAATTTCAGCTAATTTCCTTAAAATGAGGAATGCCTTAACTCCTTAAAGTGGTGTATTCCAGCGTCTTTAGATTCTTTTTGCTTTTAATGTTAAGTTAAATAGAGACAAAATAAATATTCCATCGAGACATACATGATAAGCTAATATGAACATAATTATTTTGGATTTGTTATATTTCCTATAGTGAATAAGGAATTAAATGACAAACAACTTTTTCGCCATCATCATCATAACAGCCATATTACATCCACTGCTGAACATTGGGCTCCCTCCAAAATCTTCATCTCCCCCTGTTGGGGGGGCTATTTGCAACCAACGACCACCGGCGACCTCGCCGGCGACACATCTCAAGACAAGACATACAACCTATTTAATGAAAAGTGTTAAAACTTTTTGATTTCTTCTATAACGCTCACTGGGTCATAATATTGGTGACAGTATTTTGAATAACGAAGATGTTTACATCTTTTGGTGTCTGTTTTTCGATGTATACTTAACTGCAAATTATTTCATCATAAAACAATATGAGTGTGAAATTTTTGTGGAATTGCGCTAAGATAATCTTGATCTCAGGATTGTCTTTCGGCGTGTAATTTAGCGGATCCCCGAAATCTGGACAAACAGGAGTTTCCGAATCAATGTTAGTATATAGATGACATGGCTTTTGGTTTAGCGAAAAGTTTTTTGAATGTCGTTATTACCATGTTCACCGTCCAATCCGCGTATATCGGGTTTATTTTATAGGCTTAATACTGCGCTGTCAGTGTCAAAAATAATTCTACAAGTTTCTAAAAGATAAGCATATTCTTTTGTTAATCTTCTTTATTAAATTTATCGTTTGCCAATTCTACTTAAATTTTTGTTTCAGAGCATATGTTCTGCAACTTCCTATTGGAGATAATACCAGGCGCAGCATTATTTGCGTGCGTCCCGTGGTACAAATCTAGGCTGTTCAGAATAATGTGTGATTGCCCCAATTCGTCCATATGTCCAGATTGCGGGCCTGCTTATTAACCCATTGAACGCCGGGAATCCAGATACAATAGAAAATCTATTGTGTCTGGCGCTTTTAGGCGTCATTGGCGGTCAAAGGGTTAAACTGTAAGCTAATTTAGAAGACCTGTATTGAAACCTCAGCATGAGCTAATCTATTGTTAAAGTGTTACAAAATTAAGCTTTAGAATGATTTGCCTTAGCTGTTATTCAGCCATAGCTTTACTAGGTGTATTGCTATGTGGACCTGTTTTATGTGAGAGGAATGATTAATTGCATGAATAACACAGGCGACAAGAAAAAGAAGCGTTAATCTGTAAGCTTTTAAATTAATACATGTATTTCAATTGTTTGTTTAGTTTCATTTTTATATTCAAGCACCTCGGGTTTTAATTCTACGTTTACGTTATCCTAAACTACTCGTATTATCTACTTTAAATCGTTTGCAATATTTATAAATTTATATTAATATATTTTGTTTGTTTCAGGTTTCGCCTCGATTCATATGATTTGTATATCGCTGCTTAGTCTAATTAGCGCTGCTGCGTTAGTCATTTGCGTTCCGTATTGTACTCAAAGTGTACTCCAGCGCAAGTGCTCCTGCCCACCGGTTCCAGTTTGTCCAGACTGTGGAATCCCATACTAACTGCTAATAGTTGCATTGTTTTATAGTAAAAGTTCATATATTCATAATGATTTGCATGACTTGTGCCACGGCCGTTTTGGCTGCAGGATTAATAGCAGGTGGGCCTTTGATTTGTGAAAAATGGTTACGTTGTATCTTGAGGTCTAAAAAGTAGATCTCATTGTTTGTTAAATTTGATGCATTCATTGATCCTGAAAGGTACTTTAAATTTTGTATTAATCAATATTATTTATAATTTTATGAGACCTTTTTTTGACGAATAATAAATTATAATGTTAGTAATTGCTTTTTTATTTAGTAATCCGATATTTCATCATATTTGATAAACACATTATTATGGCTTTATAAATAAATGGGTAGGTTGGACCGAGAAGGGTAATTTCGACCACCCATTTGTTGTTGCGGTCCCCGGGCAGTACAAACATTTGTGTGCATGAAAATGTCTGTTTGTAATGGTCTGGGTATTCTACGTATAATATGTAAAAAAATGTATATCAGTATGTTGTAAAAAATTTCGTTTGTCTTATAATCATACAGTATCTTATATATCTATCTCTTGTTTCAGATTCTATAAGGATGGCCGCATGATTTACGTATCTACTGTCGGGATAGTGGGAGCTGCTGTTGTCTTCATTTGCTTTACAGTATTCCGTCAGATTATTCCCAAAGAAAACAGCGAAGATTACTGCGTCGTTAGTTCTTTCGAACAAGATACTTAATATTTTTGGAATTGTTTAAATAGGCAAAATGATTTGTATGAGTTTTGCCACTGCTGTAACAGCTGCCGGTTTAATAGTGTTTGGGCCACTGCTTTGCGAGAAATTCCTGCATTGCTTCACGAGGTCGTCTAGAAAGAGAAGTTGAATTTTTCGTCATATTTTCTGTAAGTTGCTTTCAATAGGGTGATGTAAATTTTGTGGTATGTAATAAATGAAATTTCCGAATATTAGGAAACAATTTTATTTCTACGCATCTAGAACATACACCATAATATCACTTGACTGATTCCACTAGACTAAATATAACATTGAGCTCACACGCAAGTCTACCATTACGTATCTCTTAGAAATAAATAAGTTAAGAGGTTTTATGACACTTAAATTTAGTTATTGACTAAGTTGAAGTATTTCAGCTATGTTTGGTCATTTGGGATTTGATAGCTTTCGTGGTTTTGAGGGGTCACAATAGTGACGGCTGCCTTCTTAAATCTAGAACTGAATGGTTTGCCCAAAATAGCCTCATCAAGCTTTGCTATGACTGCTGTAGGAGTTTGGAAGTCTCCTACTAGCCGAGCCGTGGAAGTTGGCCTTACAACTTGGACTTTTTCATTATTAACAAATGCCACTTCTTTGTCATCATTGCTATATTTTTCTGCACTTGATCTGTAGAATCTTTTCACAGGTTGCGAGTTTTCTGCAAACACTGCTAAAGGTTCTTCTTGCAATGAATCAAGTTCGTCTGTTAGCTTTTGCTGTTTGACATCAGGACTACTAAAAGTTTCTATAGGTTGAATTTCTTGTTTTATAATTTCTACAATAGGTGATTGCACAGGTTTGCTTGTAGTCGTTGTCGTTGAAACTGTGGTGGTAGTAGGTGCTGCAGAAATGGGGAATCTAGTAGTTGGTGTGTTCTTTAGAGTCATTCTTCTTCTGTGTTTTCTTTCCGCAGATTCAGATGAGGTTCGATTACTATGATCCGATTTTGATTTTTTGTTTTTATCAAAGTTAAGATCAGCGTTAACAGTTACCAGTTTAAACTCTTCGCTGGACTCGTGTGAACTCTGCTTTGAGGAAATTCTTCGGGTGTTATTTTGGCTGTTATAGTTTCTCGTTGCACGGTATACTGGAGAGTTATCAGTTTCAGCCTTATGATTGTTTCTTTCATCTATAATAGGTAGTGGTGTTATTATTTGAACTCCATTTTATTATTATTTTGATCTAAGCCTGATTTGTCTTGATTTTCTAAAATTGTGATTGCTTCTTTGATGCCTTCTACGTCTTCTGGGTTTGTGGGACGCCCTGTAAAACAAAAACAGTACTTACTGAATTTATCTTTCTTTCAATCACTTATAATCATCACAATACATTTTTAGATCTACTTAAGGCGGACGTGTATTTGTTCGATAAGTACAACATTAACATGTTTCAATTATTAATGCCTGATTTAGGTAATAAGTATAGTAGTAGCTTTGATAAAAAATCTTTAGTGAAATTGTATATATTATTATTTTTAGTCATAAATTACATGGTTAGGTACAATATTAACTGATCAGTCAATTTGTGACATACTATTTGAAGTATATTATTATTTATAACATAATTTATACGGGCACATTTAACTAAAAATCAATCGTACTATAAGAAGGTAACCTAAAATTAAAATCGATTTTTTTGTAGATAATACGATGTCTATGCCAAATTGCATACAACGGCGGATCCAGGGGAGGGGGGGGGGTCATGGGGGTAATGACCCCCTGAGCTATTTTTAAGTTCTATACAAACGTACATTAACAAAATACCTTATAGGTTCTTAACTTGACTACTACTATATGGCCCCCACCTGGCGCCTAACCTGAATCCGCCCTTGATTGCATATCACTTACCATCTTCTACCTCCTTCTTGTACGATGAGAAGAAAGTCAAAGCCTTCATGAGCTGGTAACTCTTGGACACTGGAATATTGGTGTCGTAGAGTTTTCTTGTGTTTTTGCAGTCGACATAGAACCACCAGTTGCACTTTAGGATGGTCTGGTCAAAAAGAGTGGACTCCGGACAAAGGAAGGACTTCATGACCAGCCCGTCGTCTGTCAGCGCGCATACGTGGAATACCTGAAAAATCAAACAGATATTCCTCGAATTAAAACATTTACTCGAATTTCTAAGGCAAATATGGTTGTATGGGGAAAAAAACAAAGCCTCTTTATAGTATTTGTATCTTCAATAGAACTGTCCAATGGTACAAATGGTACTGCTGGAAATTTTGTGACTATAAAGACTTCAGTCACGCCTGATAAATACCGTTTATCAGTAGTCATCATCAGCCTATAACAGCCCCCTGCAGGGCACAGGCCTTCCAACACATCATAGTGGGGAGATTGGGCCGGAACCCACCACGCGGGCCCAATGCGGATTGGTCGATGCTAACAGCTACCATCCTTACAGTCGGGCCTGACGGCTAGACGTGCCCTACAAAGTACGGAATCATCTTTCTTTTCGGACAAAAACGTGATTCAGCCTGTGACTTTTCCTTGCGGGATTTGAACCCACGACCTCCGGGTCACGCAGCCGAACACTGCCTACTAGACCATTGAGGCAGTTACTACTCACCATCAGTAGTAATAACCATCTAATGACATTCACACAGCGTCATCTAGCCCCATTTTAAGCGAAGACCTTGTAGTTAGAGTACTAAACAACTGATAAACATACTTTTTTTTGTAAATACATATTATACATACAAAACACCCCAGACCATTTTAAACAGACATGTTCATGCACACAAATGTTTGTAGTGGACTGGGATCGGACCCGGAACCCTTTGGTGTAATAGCCGATGACCTCAACCATTACACATTTGGTGTAATGGTTGAGGTCATCGGCTCGTTGTGTCGTCCAATAGGAGACATAAAGCACACATTTTACTCACCATGCAGCCTAGACTCTCGTCGCCGTACAGTCCCGGGAAGTATTTCTGATCGCCGCAATGGAAGTCGGTGTCGGGCAGCTCCACCTTCGACTGGAAGTGGTCGTCGAAGTTCTTCTCGTATCCAACCGGATAGTATTCTCGGGGTGCGTTCATCACTTTACCAACTGTTGGGTTTCTATTGGCACATGGTTATTTTAATTAGTTTTTATATTAGAATTAATTTCGGAGGATAAGAGGGTCACTGGTATCAAACTTTGGAATTAAAGCCAAACTCTCATCTACCCGTGGTACGAATAAGGGAAAGAAGCAAGCAAGCTTGAAGAATGAATGTCATTAAAAGGTGAAAATTATTTTGCAATGGGTACAAATGTGATCATAAAACGTTCTTGGTACGTGACCGTATTTAATCTGTGTCCTCCAGATCGAAAGGCAACAGAACTCTGGCAAGGCAACTGGTTGTTTTTGTAACTTTGGCTGTAGCTGAAAATCAGCGGTTTGCCAATGGTAAACCTATCGCTGAGCTCTGGCCTTTTTATATCGCCGCGACGCACACATCAGAACGTCAATGTATATTGAATTGTTTTTTGTTGGTGATATAGATAAATAAAATAAATACTCACCAATGAGCCATGGACGAAAAAAATCTGGTAACCAAATTTTAATTGATACCGCATTGTATCTATGAAAAAAAAACTATTGTATGTTATTGACTTAACTATTACCTCTTTGGCTTTTGAGGTGTTGCCACTACGATCTCAGGCTCTGGTTGCGGCTGGAACACCAGTGGTTCTTCAGTCGTGGTGGTAGTCGTCGTGGTTGTAGTGGTGGTGGGTACTGGCAAGTTGGCGTACTTGCTCAGCAGTTGTTGCTGTCTTAACGCTATCGCCGCTTCTACTGCCTCCATTGATATATTCCCAGCTTTCGCAATCTCGACAATCTTCGCGTTAATATCCTCTTTATTGAACTTCAATGTAGTATCGTCTCCATAACCACTTATGGAGTTGTAGTCGTCAATCTTCTTCGTGTTGTACGCCGGATACATACTGGCGAGGTCGTGCACTTGGTGAGGGACTGGATCTACAAAGTTAGAAACAGGATTGGGTTGTTGGATCAAGATTTTAGCTGGAGCGTATGATTGTGGACGTATGTGTATGGGGTCTTTGAAAATTGGTGCGGGTATGATCGATATAGCTTGTGTGGGCGGGGCAGCTACGGCATTGGGATGAATGGGTTGATGTGGTTGGTAGTGGGTATAGCTTTTGCGTGTTCACTATAATGGGGCTCGGTGTTATTCTGATTAATGGCGCGTACTGTACGGCTGTCATTTGTGAGACCATTTTTGATATTTGATTGTGTGATGTTTGAGGGTAGTTCTCACTTTGGTATGCAAGTCCGGGGCCCTTGGACTCTGGTACTTGCAGCGGTGTGTAGGTCTTCTTGGTGGATGCGATGGGCACGACTTTGAGGGTGTCTTCTTTGGGTGGGAGCGGCCTGAAAGGAGGCACTCCCATTGGGATTGGCTTAGCCAGGGTGGCTGTTGGGCTGACTCTTTGTACGGTCGGTGTCTCCATGGATGGTCCTTGAACTACAATAGGTTGCATGGTAGTAGCTACTCTTCGATGAAGAGTGCTGAGCTTATCCATAGCGGCTTGATTGGGTCGGGGAGCAGGGGCCATCGGTCGCATCATGATGCGGTTTTGCTTGCCCCTTTTCTGGAAATAAATAATAATAAAGAGTATTACTGATTGCACATTATTGTGGCACGCAGGCAAATTTGTGAGATGTAAATTTATATGAAATGCATTTTTAGGATACATTTTATAAGTTATACTAATTACCAGCCTGTGAAGTATGTGGGATGGCATTTACCGTATAGTGGAACGGAATTCGCTGATTAATTTATTGGAAAACTTGAAAGGAAAAGTTCGCTTGTGATTTCAGTCTTTACAACGTTAGTAGAAAGTAAGTATTAACACACTACATAATATTTATAGTGGTAAGTTTTTTCATAGTTTTTTATACAATCAACAAATTATAACACTTGTCTAAAAATAATCATATTGTATGATTTTCTTCCATATTCAATCATTATATAACGATCTTTAAGACCTAAAAGACCCTAAGGCTACGATCATACCGTTATTTACCCGTTCCACTGCCCTAAATATGAGCAATGCACTTGAAAGAAATCCGGTTGTAATTCTGTCAACGGATCTCAGCTCAATTGGTTTGCCAATGCATTTTAAATGAACAACGGTTAACTTCACATCCCTGGAACTAACGGGGCATGGTTTGTTCTCAGAAATATGACTGAACTAGCCGATACTAAAGTTTATTATATTAGCGTTTGTTTTCAGACGCCTAAGTATTCTTTATATTATTATAACCTAATTATTATAATAATATATAATAATAAGTATTTCTTCGATGTTCAAATATTTATTATAAAGATAAATAATTTATTACGACTTCAAATACTTGTTATTTCTACAACGGAAACTTAATTATTTACGTGTTTTCAATTATGAATAATTATAAGAAGGAATAAACAAAGATAAAAAAAACATATTTATCATCACCAAATCCTTATACGATTGTTGACTTTAAAAGGAAAGCTTCCTCTCATTCTAGGGATTGATCCCCGTGAAAATTTTTGACGAAGCTGAAGAAATTGTAGATGTATCAAGTTTTGCCACAGTAAAATAAAAAAGAACTTTCACGCAATTTCGTAAGCGTACAATGACATCGCAGAACCGATGGCCGTTGGAGCAGACGAGTTCTAGAGTGGAGACCGCGTCTTGGCAAGCGTAGCGTAGGACGCCCTCCGGCCTGATGGACCGACGACTTGCGAAAGGTCACTGGTGGAAGCTGGATGAGAAAAGCGGAGGACCGGGATGTCTGGCTCAAAATGGGGGAGACCTATGTCCAACAGTGGACTGCGATAGATTGATGAGAGAGCGAGAGAGAATGACATCAAAACTTTATTTATATTTACACAAACTAAATAATATTTACCAAAATTTTTTAAATCAATGATACCCGTTTTCAATCAGACGTTAAATATTAAAAGCATGAATAGTAAGAGAATGTAATTTGCCACCAAATTGTGAAATTATCACACATATTTATCTTTCATTTCATCTATCTGAAAAGTGCGTAAATAATACAAACCTCTTGCTTAGCTGCCGGTCTAGAAGTAGATTCAACGAGGTTGGGTGGTGCTCCATTGCGGACATTTACTGATCTTCGTCTGCTGGGGTCAAGATTGGTCAAGGATTGTTCGAAGCCCAATTCGTCTCCAAGACTAAAACCTGGAATACACAAAGCATAATATTAGATGCAGTTTCCTTGCCGCCAAGAGTTTGGGGCTTTAGTTTTTTTCTCTTTTTCCTTACTTTTCCTACCATAGCATTTTAAGCTTGACCAATGATTTGATGATAGTGGTGGGTAGCCAATAGAAGTAGTAGTAGACTGCTAAGAATGGATCCGTAGGGTTGCATCTTTTTAATTTTATTTATTCGTTCAAAAGTGAATATAATAGGCTGAAATGGTAATAGGCTTACATGCCAGCCTAAATCATGTCATGTATCTTTCATTTTGTAGGAAAATCATATTTTTTCGTTATCACCCACCTCATTCTATTTGTATTATCACCATCATTCCAGCCTAGTTTGCCCATTGTTAAACGCAAACCTCCCAATAATATTTGAAACACCTTACTTTTTTTTAACAAATTAATTTTTTTTCTAAACCTATGATTCATCATCCCAGCTTTGTACTTTTTTTACTATATATTGTTTTGACTATTGTGTTATGTATGTGTGCATAAAAAAAACATGAAATAAATAAATGTTCTGGAGCGGAGTATATTAATATGTCAGTGACAGCCAGTGGATCGGCAGTTTGACCAACAAACGCTACCGGCCGACACAATCAGCTTTCACTTGATTGATGCACCTATCGACCTTGTTAGCACTACTGTGTAGTACACGTTGCAATGAAATTGTAATACGAACTTTATTTTTAACTTTCAAACTATAACCGAACCGAACTGAACCGAACCCGAACCGGTGGTAGATTCATTAAAAATAACTTCTTGACGATTCAAAAGTGTCATGTAATGATTTATTTGAATAAAACATTTTTTGAGTTTGAGTTTGAAATAATCATCAGCTCATAAAGGCCCACTGCAGGGCTCAGGCCTTCCCGCACTGATACGGGAGATTGGGCCGTGACCCACCACGAGGACCCAATACGGATTGGTGGGTGTTAACGACTACACCCACCAATCCGCTTCTTCCTTTTAGGACAATCAGGTGATTCAGCCTGGAGCGTCGGTGGCTCAATGGTGCGGACTGTCGCCTTCCTACCGGGAGGACTGAGGTTCAAATCCCGACACGTACCAATGTGTTTTCGAATTTTCGAAAATATATGTACGTTATCCGACGCTCTTACGGAGAAGGAAAACATTGTGAGGAAACCTTCATGCACGCCTGCGAAGAGATTCGAAGGTTGTGTGTGAAGTCGTCCAATCCGCACTGGGCCCGCGTGGACGACTAAGGCCTAATCACCCTATACGGGTAGGCTCGTGCCCCTCGGTGGGGACGTTTAATGTGCTGATGATGATGATGATGAGGTGATTCAGCCTGCAATGTCCTAATTAAACTAGGAAAAATCGTACAAAGTGATGTTCTTCGCGGGATTTGAACCCTCTACCTTTAGGTCACACAGCCGTACATTGTACCTACTAGACCACGGAGGTAGATCCTGAACCTATTGGTCATTAACTGGAATACTTTATGCCATCGCATAGCTAATTCTGTCATATTTTAGGTGAGGTGTCCCAGTCTTTTGTTTTCCTGTTCCATCCCTCACGAAAGATTCTTCACGGATCGTCGGTTGGCATAGGTGGAGCCTGGAGGTCGTCTTACGTTACCAATACACGGTCTCCTGAAATCCATCATTAGCTACCCGTAGAAGGGTGTAATAGGCCTTTGTCGTCCACGCGGGCCCAGTGTGAATTGGCCGACTTTACGCACAACTTTTTAATCTTTTCCTCGCGAATTATCTTTCACTGTAAGAGCGTCAGATAACGAACATTGTTTTGCGAAAATACTTTTGATACGTGGCGGGGCTTGAACCTGCACCCTCAAAATCGGAGGACAGCAGCACACACCAATAGACCACCGACACATCACACCTACATAATACTATTAATATTTCAACTTACCTAAGCTAGCATGTGCTTTGATGCCTCCAAGATTCCGTACCCTGAAGAGACCCGATTTCTTGAAAGCGCAGTTTATTTTGAAGCCGAAGTCTGACTCTAAGACGCACGTAGGCTGTGCAATTTCTGTAAAGAGAAAGAAATTTAGATTACTACAATAATCAAATTAACTAATACGATTTCTCTGGTTACTTTTTAAGTCGTTTTATTTTAATGTTGTTGCGCTAAAGTATAGACGCGATCGTTTTATGAACAACACAAATTACTGTAAACATTTTAAATTCAGGTACTGGGAATCTAGCCTGAAAATTCTTTCAAAAACAGATATAGGTAAGAATTAATATGTAGGTATATAAATTAATAGTAATTGTTCTAGAATTTTTTTTTTCATTGAAACTTGTAGGACGTATATAACACATACCAGATAACATTCTATGTATGCTACAAGTTTCAATGAAAGTTACCAAATACCATCTAGTATACAACTTAAAATTGTCGTATACATTGCATTTCACTATGAGAAAAATTGCTGGTTATATAAGCAGTACTACGCTCAAGATCAATATGGATTATAAATGAATGAATAACATTTACATTTGTTTAAACAATTTCACTGCTGTAGAGGACAGACGCCTCAACATTCTTAAGATGTTTATAATCCCAGGAAAGGTCAACACACTCCCATATCGCCCACAGGTCATCGTTTTTGGTTGTACAATCTTTACACAATGGCTCAGGTTTTCCTTATACTTGGTTTGCGGGCGTGACTTGGACAGGATAAGGTAGGCGACCTAGATTTCACTTTATAGACTTCTATATCTACGGGTAGCGTTAAAAGCCTACGCAGTTATTTATTTATGCAGCTGTCATTTAATGTAGTAAACATTTTCATTTGATTTAAAGATATTCTTCAATTATCTTATTTATTTATTTCCCGTTTTGTATAGGCTAGCTAGTTTCTATTAAGTTAGTTCATAACCACTGCAATTTCATTTTCAGTTCATATTAATACTGTTTGATATAAAAACTCTTTTGTTTCCTTCAACACTGCTAGGTGACGGAAATGGTTGTCCCGTTCACTTCCCACCACAAAAATTATACATGAAAAGTATTTGAACTAATTTATGATATTGACTCTACAGTCGTTTATTCCTCACCATTTGCATATTACGCAGGATGCAATTATCATAAATATAGAGTCTAATAGATAATGGTGGGCTGACACCTGGACTAGGATATATCCTGAATTTCAGGTAGCCAACCCAATATTCAAACAATAGTGTTTGGAAAACGTATACAATTATTCAAAACATCTTGAAAACTAGTGTGAACGTGTATGCGCGTTTGTGTGTGTTTGTGTGTGTGTGTGTGTGTGTGTGTGTGTGTGTGTGCGTGCATGCGCGTGCGTGCGTGCGTGTGTGTGTGTGTGTGTGTATTCATTTGTACAAAAAGTCCATACTTACAACGAGATTACGCAGAATACCGGTCGTAGATGCAATTGAGCTAAGATTTACCGATTGGTACTTCATAAACTTTCGATTCTCCAAAACAATAAGACTATACTAATGCAGTGTTCAAACTTTATTGCATAATGATCAATTTGCACTATACTCGTACATTAATTAATAGTATGTCGGACTAGCGTACGAAGTGGGCACTAATATTTTATTTTTTAAGTGAAATTAAACCTAAATATTTTGTGATCATTGGCAAAGAATATCACGAATTCTGTATATAAATAAATAAATTTAAAATTGAAATTCACTGACATTCACACAGTGCCATCTCGCCTTTAACTAAGCATTAGCCTATAATATGGAAACTCCACAACGGATAAACATACTTATATACTTTTTCTCTAAATACATTCATATTATACATAGAAAACACCTAGACCAATACAGACATACATGTTCATGTACACAAATGTTTGTACTGCCCGGGAATCGAACCAGGAACCCTTGGTGTAATAGACGTCTCAGCCATTGCACCAAATGGGTTGTCTTATAAAATGTTGTTCTGTTTTATCATAATTAATGAAATACTGTGACAAAGAAAAGATAATAGAGCCTTGTTTTAATTTTTCGCATGGACTTTTCACTGTTGATCTCAGATGGGCTTCGCAGCTTTACCGGACAACACTTTACCCCTTTATGAAATCCAAAAACCAATTGGAATAAACCACATACTAATAGTAAAATATGAAATAGGTCCCTGTACCAAGTAAACTTTAAAGTGCATATAGTGGTTAATAATATTCAGAAACCCCTAAAATAACATGTTGTATTGAATTCCAAACAGTTTTAGTTGCCCTGGTTTGAGTTATTTAGACTTTTTATAATAATGAAAAAATACAAGACAGACTCTGATACCGATTACCATCATCAGTGTAAAATGTCTCGAGAGTTTTAAGGAGTTTTAAACCGCAATGTCAAAGTAATCACCAATTCGTGTATAAGGTACAATCTCTTTCCTTGGACTTTATTATTATTTTGTTGACCTCAGCCAATGATTTAAAAAAGTATGGATTCGTGATATGCTCACAAAACAATCGAAAAAAGTGTTCCAAATGCAGTGACAGCACACATACACATTTCGAATTTCGAACACATTTACCTAAACAAAAGAGTACAAACTGTACTCTCTTCGGCGGTTCGTTTTTAAGGCACGGATGGCGTATCTACCTTTATATATACAGAATATCATTGGCCTCAGCAGTTTTGCGAACTAATGAATGGGTTTTACTTAATTTATAAACACATCCAAGGCTTGCAATCTTCTTGGGGTCGCTAATCACACAATAATAATTTGACCATCCGTAAAGGCTTAACATTGCATTGATTTCATTCAGAAGCCCTTTAAAAATATTTTATTTAATTGAGCCGTTAGGGGAAACAATAATTGAGTACATGTATTTGATAGGAGGAATGTGTATCGTACAATCACTAGCTGAATAAAGAATTAAGCAATTTTCTCAATTAAGTCTACACAAGTAATTTTTATACAGTGTTAGGATTCCAAGTAAACCATATTTATTTTATTTGTGATATTTTGGCATAACCTTAAGGCTACACCAAACTTACCACATCTGATACTTGCTGTTCTACAACCTTAGCTCAGAACTGTCGGTACTTCACCATACCGTTGTCAATACTAGAATAAAACCCTGGATATAAGGGTCAAGCACTCGGGCATAGTAAACACACGCAACGTAGTGCATCTTTGTTTTGTGCGTATTGTGTTTGGTCCTAGCAGTTGACTTGTCTATAACTATGCGTAGTAAACATTTTGTTTATGGATTGGCAAAGCGGTATTACGCAAAACTTTACCTGGGGACTTACAACAGTGTTTTTGTGTAAGCCAGCGTCCATAAATTACTTTGTGGCTTTTACAATTTATGTAAATTTTATTTATTAAATTACTAGGAGACTCTTAGGATTTGATGTTTTTATTTAGGAGCGTCGGTGGCTCAGTGGTGTGGACTGTCGCCTTCCTACCAGGAGGGCTGAGGTTCAAATCCCGACACGTACCAATGTATTTTCGAATTTTCGAAAAATATATGTACGTTATCCGACGCTCTTACGGTGAAGGAAAACATCGTGAGGAAACCTTCATGCAAGCCTGCGAAGAGATTCGAAGGTTGTGTGTGAAGTCGTCCAATCCGCACTGGGCCCGCGTGGACGACTAAGGCCTAATCACCCTATACGGGTAGGCTCGTGCCCCTCGGTGGGGACGTTTAATGAGCTGATGATGATTTAGGAACTTTTCTTTATCTTTCTTGGGCAGATGTGCCGTTTTAAACTATGACGTTTTCTTTAACCTTATTCCATATTTTCTGTACAAAAATACAACTATTACCTTCAATAAAATATTAACTTTAGTTTAAAAAAATCATTCTCGTACGAACCATGAATATTGTATATTTTCTTAATTCAAATAATAATGGATAGCTAACTTTTTACTTTATTACTGACGACCCATTTGTTGCGCGTTGAGAGTCGGCCGCAACACTAAGGGTTCGGGTTCAATCCCCGGGCAGTACAAACATTTGTGTGAATAACATGTCTGTTTGTAATGATCTGGGTGTTATCTATGTATAATATGTATGTATTACAAAAAACAATTATATATGTATGTTTATCCGTTGTTTAGTACCCATAATACAGGCTTTACGCTTAACTTGGGCTGATGGCGCTGTGTGATTATCAGTAGATATTTATTTATATTATTTAAGGTTAATGATAACCATATAAAAAAATGTTTATACGTTAAAAATATTGTGATTTCCATTGACGTGATTCTTGTAAAACCGTTGGATATTTAACAAATGTAGGTTAGTCACGTAGTAATAATATAAATGTATTTTTGTAACTTTTTTTGTAGATAATACACCAAATTGATTAGTGAGCTACAATTAGTGCACCAAATTATTCCTTGCCGGTTTTGTAATAATTTCGCGAGGCTTTATCATTTCTTTGCGTGGTTAGTTTCCCATTACCTTTTGGTAATCGTTAATTGTTGGGATTTCCTACTGATTCAAGTTTTATTTATGATAATGCTAATAGTATAGCATGTGAAATTTGGTTCAAATTGTAAATATAATAGATACTCCTAAAAGCAATCCGTTAAAATATACTCGTACAAAGCATGCACCTGTAATATCAAAGGTGAACTTCCTGAAAAACTCATTCTTTTGTTTACGTGTTTATAATAAGAAATCTATTTTTTATTATAAAAAGTTTAAAATACAATTTTAATAAACAATTAATAAATCACTAAAATAGGGGTATCCTTCATCATGTTATCATCATATTTTTTTTATTTATAAGTGTACAGGACGGTCAAGACGCTGACCTGACGGTAAGTGATGCCTGACCATGACAGAGTGGCATTGCAGAGACCAATAACTGATAGACAGTTATTATTCTCCGTTAATACCGTACTGCGCCTCACACCCGAGACAACAGATGGGCATACTTACTACATTACTAGTTACATTGCTCTATACCCGAAATACAGAAGTGCAAACCACTTCTATTCACGGACGATATCTGGCACTGCGGTGGCACCTACTCGTACCTAGACGACTTAGTATCGAGTCTATCACCTAGAGACATTGCAGTAAAAAGCAACAACCTTTATATTCTATTTCATAATATCGCTACAAGTCAATAACAACAATAGAATTACCCATTCAATGTTCTACCAATACATTCGAAATGCCGCATCAAAAGTTACGAATCCTATTACTTCCGTGACTGAGGATTGTCGTAACATGGATGTGTCATCGCTGCTCGTCGGCTGATCGAGGCGGTCCGGTTCGACGCCCGTGCCGGATGTTTGGAGAAAGGTTGACTCACTTATGGTCAGTGGTGAAGCTTCGCCGCATGCTTATTTGTGAAATTTATTGTTAATCGTGTTAACATTAAAAATATACAACAGGGTATAAAATAATGTAGAAATGAAACATTCAACCTGTAAATTGCAATGTTTATATTATATACTATAAGTACTTTAATACACTCCGAATGGGATGGAAACACGCGGAGTCAAAATATAGCTATGATACGTGTATAATGAAAGAACTGTATGCTCGCATTACTAAGAAAATAACTACTATTAGAAAAGGGCAACTACACTTGCTCGACTCTTCTCATCAGAAATAATTATCTGAATCAGTATTTCTATGCAAATGATAACTTATAACAATATTTTTTGTTTATGTAGAAAGTTTTCTTTATTATAAAGCATTTTCTATGCCCTAAACATTGTTTAATTCATTTCAATTCAATTCATAGGGGGAAATAGTGGATATTACAAATACGAACTATCGATAGAGACTGGCGATCTACAAACACAAACCGAATTAGTACCTACTTAGTTAATATCAGTGAAACCGGTATGAATTTGAAATATTAACAAAATTTTAGATTCATGCCAGATAACTTTTGTGAACGTTACATGGTGGTATTGCAGCAGTGTTAACATCTGGTGAATGTCAATTGATCTCGAGCAATATAAAGTCTCAAGGCAAATCCTAAGTATACAAAAAAATAACATAAATTACACACCTAATATTGCCTGGTGAACAAACATTATTTGCAAGGTTGAGTATTTTTTATGTTTCTTGGACTAAACAGATTTTGTTTGTTTAGAAGGTTGATTTATTTTTACAGATTATGAGCACTTTATTCTGACAGGAAATTGCAAATAATTATCCAAAACCACTTAATGTCTTTTTTACAATTTGTAGTATTTAAAATATTTTTTTCGATGTATTATTCTAAAACTTACACATATATATAACAGTATGTATAGGTAGACTACATTAACAAAAAAAACATATCTGCACGGAATCCACTAGTTCGGACTATTTTATTGTAGTCCATCGTGTTCACGGTTTGACATAGGTCTCCATTATTTTTATTTTAAGACCTATTCCTAACAATAGAATCAAATTTCCGTACCAGTAGCATCATTTTTGTTTGTTTTCAATGGTTTTGTGGGAAGGTGTCTTTTCCTGGTTCACTTAAATCAGAAATCAATTTTGGAGTTTAATAACGACATTTTGATTATTCGGATGTAAAAAAAACAGCTCTTTGTACATCGTGAATACCTTACAAAGACTGGCCATTTGCCAATACAAATACATTCTGTATAACTAACAAAGACTGTCCAACCAGCAACACAAACTAGGAGGAGCGTGGAAGATCTGAACGCATGAATTCATCAGAGAAGATAAAGATATTCCAGTAGAACCTAGTCTTAAAGGAATTATGAAATAATGCACAGGCATTTGATAAATGGATGAGGGGTATCTGATGCAAAATAATGGAATCCTTTGTCTAGCATTGGACTGCAATAAATTCAATAAAGAGTGCTAATGGCAACTTTCTCTGCAATGGCTAAATTATATTATATCCCAGTGGTTTACATGTAGCCATATTTTAAACAATTTCAGAGTTGATGATTCATTTTGTCCCTATCCAAGTGAGCTTTATTCAAATTATCGCAATCATTTGCTCGTTTGACATAATCTTACAAATATCTTAACTTGTCTTACCGACTATCTTTGTTAATCGTCATTTCGTAATTCAATCCTTACAATCAAACAGTTACATCAGACTTTCGCAAAACCCGTAAAAGCACTTTTGCACACCGCCTCTAACCTTTCGTGGTAATAAATTTCTCGATAAATAATATTAATCATTAGCCATGGTGTATCAGGTCGAATACGCAAGACGTTGTTGAAATAATATTATTTTATTGTAAGGAATATATTATTTTATGTTACATGCGTACATGACGATCAGGTCGCTCACCTGATGGTAAGTGATACGCCAGACCGTGCCAGAGCGGCATTGAAGGAGATACAACTGATAGACAGTTATTGTTCTCACCAATGCCGCATGTTAGGTCTCTTATACTCGGTATTTTCACAAGTATATACATAAAATTCGTGTTAAAATATTGTTCCTGTCTGGACCCATTATTGTCAAGGCTAAATATTGGAAATGATCTTTATCGAGTAGTTCATATGGATATCAATGGTACCATTATTTCAAAAACAGTGTTTGCTTTATTTTTTTTTTATGTTAAGCCCTTACATTCTCAAGATTTGAAGAATTAATAATTATTTATTTAAGCCTCTTTCAACAACAAAGCATTAGTTTAGAAGTGTTATGCAAAGGAAAAATCGCATTAAAAATTTTTTTTAGTATCCCTAATTAAACAACAAAGTACGAAGGTAAATAATAATTTGCCTGTATAAACTAATGCAAACGTTGAATTGATTCAAATGCTTGAATTCTTTGATGCTTTCAATTCAAACAACGTTTAAGAATCGTCGCGAATTACTACCGTGAAAACAGAAGAGAAATTATTAGCTATTACAGTCGATGGAGCGTGGATGGAAAATGCAAGTTTTATAGTAAGTCATTCCAATAAATGACACCTATACTTAGTCAAATTAATTTTATCATATTAAGCTCTATTTGCTTGTAAATAAGATCGCGACAGAACTATATAGAAGTACAAAATGGAATAGGAATCCAAAATGTACCATTAATTTATATCGTCTGAAGATACTATATGAAAATTAAACTTTAATCGTTAGAAGAGTTATTCTTACTCGACTTTCGATTTTGATCATAAATTTCACCGTTAATTATAGGCTAATAGCTTTAGTTGCTTATCTCAGCATTACGCGTTTAAATAAATTCTTGATATAATAATAAACTAAGCTAGATTAAATTATAAACGGTTTCTAGATTGTTGGTAAAATTGAGCATTTTTTTCTTATTTTTATCATTGGCATTATTATTTATAGCATCATTTTTTATATGAAATACGAGGACGTTATACATTTTTTAAATCTTTTACAGATACTAGTGCAATCATCATCATCACCATCCCATATCGGTCCACTGCAGGACACAGGCCTTCCTACACAGCATAGCTTTGGAGAGACTGGGCGGTAACCCATTAGACGGGCCCAATTGAATTGGTGGTTGTTAACGATAACCATGACCTGTGGGTCACGCCTCGATCTAAGCCAAACACTGTACTCACTAGACTACAGAGGGAGTAAGGAAAGTGGTTAATATGCAACCTCATTTCTTACAAATCATGTCAAATGTAAAAAGAATATTATTAATTGATTGTATTTTTTCTCTTCTCTTTCACTATTTGTTAATGGCAGACTTGTTTTCTTCTTATAATATATTATTTTTGATTTACCAAGAGTTGTTTCGCTGCATAAGTCGAGTATTTCTTTATCTCCACATATTTTCTTGAAAGCCTGTACCCTAAGCAATGGGTTTTTATGTAAACCATTTTACTACTAGGTGGTAAACTCGATAGTGAGTCGTCTAGGTAGGTACCACCGCAGTGCCATATATCGTCCCGTAAATAAGAGTCCTATGCACTTTCGTGTTTGGGGATGAGGGCACTGTAGCTAGTGAAATAACCGGTTATAAGAGACCTACCATCTGTTGTCTCTGGTGGCGGGCGCAGTGAGGCATTGATGGATTAATAACTGTGTATTAGTTATTGGTTTCTTTGAATGCCGCTCTGTCATGGTCAGGCGTATCACTTACCATCAGGTGAGCGTCCAGATCGGCCAGTTCACTTTTTAACACAAAAAAGGAACCTAAACCTTCTTCCCTTTTTCACTACATCGTAGCAATGACACCATGACTTATTGCCTCAGTGGAATCATCACCGATGATTCAATAAACTCGAATGGTAACAAGACGTCAAATTGCTGTGAAATCGCATCATTGTCCACGCAATAGCTCACGTCATCATCATTACCAGTCATTGTCTGTAGCTCAGTAAAAGTGATCGTTACAGTAACGACTGTTATTGGTAAATTTTGATGCATTATATCAATCATTTGTGGTTATGACATTTGATATCAATGGTTTGCGTTGATTGATCATGTGCAGTAGACACTTTTGTTGTCGTTGGAAAAACTTTACGTTACGTTTAAAAGCTATGTGTTATTTTTCTTTCTTCCTGTAACATGATTTCCTTCTCCTATAGTATGTGTATATTTTCTCATTTTGTAATTTTATTGTTGAAAGCGTCATAGCAAATTTCCTAATGTAACAGCAAAAAATTAGAATGCAAAGATTTAAAATTGAAGTATTATTGAGTGTCAATCCCTGAGTGTACAAACACTCAATAATCATGTATGACACTCAATAATACTGTCAATTCCATGAAACCGGAGCTATGATAAAAGCATGACTTTAATAATAATAATAATTCATAATTCATAAACATGGGTAATACAGGGTTGGTTAATGATTAAAGGAACAGCCATGATTCGCCATAGGCATATGACCTTAAGAACTAAATAAAATTTATAAATTAATTACACAAACGAGTCATCAAAATTAATTACACAAAATAAAGTCATCCAAATTAATTTCATTATAATAATCATTCTCATAAAATTAAATAACAAAAATAAATTATAAAATTAAATGACTTGATGACTATTGTGTTATTTGAACAATACGATAATAAGTTGACCACCCAGATGACCTTATACAAGGTTTCATTCACTTGATATCGTATATTTACTTAGCTCTCCTCAAATCAAAAATCTTTAAGAATTTCGTGCATCGTTTCTGTAGCCGTATCGAATTGGGCCTTATCTCCGCATCATTGACGTCGTTTCTATTCAAAAACGTGAATGACAAAGTAAACCATGCATATTCGAATACGAAAACTCATTCTAGCTGCTGTATTTATAAATATTAATGCTGATAATAGTGCAGAACCGGTCACTTTTCCATTTCGCCGGGAAAGCGAGCCGAGACGTGTTCTGTGTCGAGGCGAGACCGCCATAAAATTATCATTATTGTGGTGATTAAGTAGAATTTGACGAGCCTACCCTAACGTCACTGTCGACGAATGTGACCTTATGGTTGTAAATGTAAGGGAATTTGTGGTGTAATCGTTTAGGTTGTGATTAAACTGGTCGTAAGGGTAGGCATATACCTTGGTAGAAAGTTCACTTTATGTTTGCTCGGATATTTGTGTGTAAACAACTTGTTATCGCGTTAAGTTGAATGCCAGAGCATAAAAACAAGGTCGTCGACATTGCGCGAAGGATCGGCACTCTGAAGTGGAATTGGGCTGTCCATGTCTCTAGACGATCCGATGGACGGTGGAGCCGGAACGTATTGGAGTGGAGACCTCTTTTGGGCAAG
The DNA here is from genome assembly GCA_019425675.1 of Leucinodes orbonalis. Lineage (NCBI taxonomy): Eukaryota > Metazoa > Arthropoda > Insecta > Lepidoptera > Crambidae > Leucinodes > Leucinodes orbonalis. Next base: position 24,161 of record PQWD01004967.1, on the reverse strand, counting down.
CGTAGTGTGGGACGTCCTGTGGCGCGGTGGTCTGATGACTTGCGAGGGGTTGCCGGCGGAGGATGGATGCGGGCTGCTCAGGATCGGGATGGTTGGCGCTCTTTGGGGAAGGCCTATGTTCAGCAGTGGACGAATGTTGGCTGATTGATTGAATAAACAAGAGGACACAATAAAAGTAGATATTTTGACCTTAAGGCATTAAAAAGGTACAAATCAAAACTACGAGCATACTACTATGACACTATGATACTACCCAACTGACGCAATGGGCAGACTTTTGTCGCGGACACATTTTAATGGGACTGCGCATCTAGTTAGTTTGTTGTTTATCTAAGTTTTGGCCATATGAATTTGATCACTCATTAATTAACTAATAATGAATAAATTCCACTCGGACCGATCCCTCTCCTTCCATCGTCTACACGAATCTAGATCATTGAGTCCATTTTTTTTAAACTGATTACTGCTGATGGCTGCAGATGGCCTTTGCAGCTTCACCGGGAAATTGGCGAGTGCAGATGGTTCTCAGCTCATTCAGTCCAATGCTTGACTCGTTATACCCCTGTAATCGAGGAATTTTATATCCTAGACTCATTTCTATTGCATTGAATTTGAAAGATTAAGTTTAACATAATATTATAGTTTGTGTATTAAGTAATCCCCTCATCAATATTTGAGTACAGTTGCTACAAGTTTTTTAAGGAAAAATATGTCACAACTGTACATAAATAAAGGGAAATCTGCATACAATGCCGCCTCATTGCACGTAAAACTTGCAAAAAACGCCTATACACACGTGTCAAGCCGGCCTAAGTCAAACCTTTGTTCCTATAGGTCGATCGGGTCAACATAGACGATTAGTATTCTTTATGTCGTAAACTTTACGATACTTGACGAAATACCATACCGAACGGGTTGACAGTCATCATAGACATTAATGCTTGCGTTTCGTAACTAATTAATGTTTGAATATTTAAACGAATTTTCCAATGAAGATCAAATTACATTTCGCCATTTTGGAAAATCGGTCTAACGTTATCGTAAATCAAAGCGGTTTTGAAAGCGTTGCGTCTTGTGAACGCGAATATATTAAAATACTTTTCCTCGTCAATGTCCAATCTTACCATACCGGCCGTACTTCTCCGTACTCACTACTTACTCCGCTGGCTCATTGACCCAGTGAGTATTGGCTTCCGAAACAAAAGATCGCTGTGTGGTGACAGCAAATGAGAATAATCAACACGCCTTCAATCTTACGGCAGTCGGCTCCTACCGTAGGATTCATCTTAGTAACAAATTCTCCAGATAAGAACAGGTTGCACACTAACTTTAAAAAAGTAGTGCGATTAACGTGATCTAATCAAGCGTGGAGATGATGACAAAATCTTTCACTATCGTGAAGAGGTCCTATATCCGGACTACTTATACGAGCTGCTAAAATCATCGTCATTATCCTTTACATCCCACTGCATAGAACAGGCCTTACCCATGTATAGCTATGGCATGGAAAGTATAATATATTTTTTCAATATAAGCCTTTTCACTATTCGCTGTATTTGACGGTTGTTTTTGGACGTCAATGGTTGTTAGAGGGCTAAGACCGCTTTACAAGTTTCAGAATTTACCATATATTGTGCATGCAGCCCAATGACTATAATAATATCTTGTAATTCTTACCAATTAGAGGCTATTTATCATATAGATACAAATATAAACCTTTAATAGTACATACAGAAAAATATTATTTTGTGCAGTTTTTAATAAACTTAACATACCCGACTGCAGTATATTAAAGACATTTCATTAAATACCTATAACAACTTGAAATTAAGTATGCTGTCAAACTGTCTCAAGCTAACATATTTCTTTATCTTATCTACGGTATCGGGCTCCTAAACCGCACAGTCAATGCAATCTCGACCAATGCTTTCCGAATCGAAATAACGGAGCATTACCAATTTTTATCTCTTTTGCAACTACACAAAACGTGATAACAATGTATTTAAACTGCAAAAATCTAATGTTATCTAGGAGCCGTCTTTCATCGCAGCTCAGTAAGCACGCGACTAACGGTCATTAGATCACTGGGCCAGCGGTAATGACTTGTAATATCGCTTATAATGCACTTGCGCAACTCTTACGCAGCCTGAGGTCAAGGACCAGTGTCATCGTGCTTTTACCCTTAGGTTATAGACCGGCAACTGCTGGTTAATTGCTTTTATAGATTTAAGGTGTGCTTGATTGTTACTTTAAACGGTTAAAGGTCTTTTTTATGAACGGTCTGGTCAGTGCTCTCTCCTGGTCGTAAGTGACACGCCTGACCATGACAGAAGCAATGTTGAAGGATTAATAATCGCAGTTATTATATTTCCGACAACACTAATCTGCTCCCGTCACCCGAGACAACAGTTAGACCTTTTATACCTGGTAATTATACAAATCGTTTCCTCATTTTTCTATATATATATATATATGTGTAAGTACAATGTGTATTTACAGAAATTAGTTCAAACATTCTGGTTTATGACTTTAGCTGCCCGATTTAATCAGAATTGTCATTTATTTTGTACCTTTATTCTACTTAATACTTAAAGAAAATGTATATTCAAATCATCTTAGCTTACGAAACAAACTGTCAATTTAAATATTCATAAACTTATGTAGATTTTATATACTCCAGCAGATCGAACTATCTCAGACAAAAGACGACTTGAACTAGAATATATAAAATAATATTTTGCAACTCTATTGTTAAAAATAACGCGATTCGCCAGATTTGACCTTTTCATGTGAGGTCCGTTGAATTCTGCATTTCATCATTAATTATAGTAAGGATAATGTAACATTCGATTTTATTTATCTACTTGCGTGTAGACTTTAATTTAATATTTAATTTAACTGTACATTATTCGGTAACTAAGATATATTACACCCTAAACACTTAAAAATAAATAATTAAAACTAAAAACTACCACTAACTACTATTACTAACTTGTGTGTAACTATTATGAAATGATTACATATTTTTGTATCGATATTCCCCTTATCATTGTTAATGGTTTGACAATGTTTTAAAACATAATGTGCCTCACTTGTATGCTACTGAGAAGTAAACACTCACTAAAACATTTTTTTTAAAGTAAATTAGACATAAGATAAGAGTTTAGGTCCAACAAAATAGTGGGCTTGGACTTTTACCCTCCCTTATGTCCAAATTATATTTCTTCATAATAACTAAAATGATTTTATATAGTTTACAAACAGATTGTTTTAGACAATTGTACATTTCAAGAGTGCTAATTGATTTATACCGGTTCTTTGGCGATTCGTACTATTTTATCGCAGATTCTTAAGTTAAATACGATGACTTGCCTGTGAAATAAAGATGCTTGAGTTTGAGATAGTACTCCTATTTGTCATAAGATACTTATTTAAGATACTTGTTAACTGTCAAAATACTACACATCGGCGTTGTTTATTTTGTCAATAAGCACCGAACTTTCTACGCAGACCTTTCTCCCCTGAGTAGTGAAATACGGATGCATTCGAATAATTTCGAGGTCAAGTATTAACAATTAACACGATTCTAATAAAAAACATCATAAGATGAAGTGGCAATGGGCGATTCAAGTAGTACGATCTTAAATCCTCAGCGCAGACGAGTTCTGGATTTGTGATCCAAGAGAGATACTTTTGGCGTACCCAAACATAATATACGAGTATACATAATTAACTTTTTTATTAAAAGAACAGATGTAAGCTATGAAATTACTATATTTTTTTAAAATTATTAACATAATATATAATAATTGATAGGCCGATTTGTATACCATCAGTTATTTCTTAGCTCTCACGAGAGTTTTTCGTAAGCTGTCCATTTTGATGTTTATTGGCTAATTTGCATAGTTTTGGATAGTAATCGCAATCATGATTCAGCAACGGCCATGTTAAATATTACAAAAATATTACAATACGATTATATATAAGGTCATGCACTTCTATATAGTAAAAGTTTAATATAAAGAAACTAATAAAATGTGACGGCAACCTTATACGGTGAAGGCGATGGCATCAAGATGCATTTTCAATACATTTACAAACATATCGCATATGCAAAGGTTGCGGATAATGTTTCCTAATCGGAAAACACACAGACGGACAGAGCGGCATTGAACAAGAGCAATTACTGATAGATAGTTAGAATTCCGTTTTCAAAAATCTGCAGATCGGCCACTACAACTCATGCCAAGGACGTAAACTTTCCGAGAGGGAGAAAAAAGGAACCGGTATACTCGTACTAGACTAACCTTTGCACGCCAGAGATTAAGCCTCTCTCTACCTTGAGTTCAGTTGAGAGAGAAACGGTTCTCCTTATAAAGCTGTTACATTTTTTTAAACCTTTGGGCAACAGTAATATGACCGAGCATTGAGTACCGAGAGTCGTTTTTATCAGTTAAAAAATACAATCATAAGTCAGTGTTACTGAAGCGACAGCGTGAAATTATTTTAACATACTTCACTAAGGTCAAATCATATAAAGTTGCATAATAAAAATTGCATTCTGATATACAATAGAGTTTACCTTGAAAATTCAATAACATTGGCGGTTGTGTAAGCAACAAAAGGAATATTGCCCGGTATATACATAGTTATATCAATCAAACATTCCGCCCACCATCGTCCACTGGTGAACATGGCCTATGTTGATCGCCAACCATCCCGGACCTGAGCAGCCCGCATCCAACTTCCACCAGCCACCCTCTTCAAATTGTCGGACCATCGGGCAGCCGTCGTTTGGTAGATTTTATAAATAGTTATTAATCAACGAGCGACTTAGGAATGCCAGATAAAAGTATTAAATTGTGTTAAAATAGCTTTTGAACAATTGGGCCGCAGTTACCTACCCTACAAGTTCAATGCGGGATAGCGGAAGAAAACAACTAGCATCCTAAGAAGTCGACGAACAACTTAACATACCTTCCGTGGAGTCATCGAACAATTATTACAAATATAAATAAGCACCGAGTAATATTATCCCACCTAAAGCATTTCATGTAAAATGTTGCTAAGACCCAACAAGCCTCAGTATGAAATAAGCAGTGCCTTGTACATTTTTTCCGTGTATCTGTTTTTTATTGTATTACTGTGTGCATAAATGATGAAATAAATAATAATAATAATAATAATCGCAAATTTCTAAATTCTGAACATTAACTACTTACGTCCTGGCCACAAGCCCGCGTAAGGGAAAATACCCCAGAAATGGGAGACATATATCAATATGTAAAAATCATACTAATAAGCCTTATATTGTGGTCGTCTTGACAATAACGGACTTGAATGAAATGAAAAAAAAATAGCTAGATACGATATTTTTATTAGTATAATTCATTTGTTCAACTAAGTAGGTGTAGCCTATTTATTCATAATTACAATAGCAATGTAAAATAATTTATAGCCAATCATTTTAATGGCTATGTGGCTTAGTCTATCATTTAGAGTTCTGCGTAACTTAGTCTGTATTTAGTCTTAGTCTATTTTGTTTAAAGCTGTCGAAAGTACAATTCAATTATTAGACCTTCAAACATGGCAGTATCTCTACTATGAAAATGTGAATATACTAAATTATGTACAGTAAGCAAAAAATAAGTAATCATTGGTTAGACTATAATAATAGGCGATGATAATGGCAGGCAAGTTAAATGTATGAGATTGGTAATAAATAATAAATAAAATTCTATACCTTATACAAATTCCAATGAGAATCGTATAGACGAAACTCTTTCATTAGACTCTATATAAGTAAATCTTTTCATGAATTCATATTTCTCCGAGGTAGAGAGGTGTTTTAGTGTCACGAAAAATGGTGTTTTCTTAAATAAATTGAATTCTTTTAGTTACTTAAATAAGATCATGTCTAATATAGACGAAGGAGGACGAAAAAACGAAAGGGTTAATTTATCTAAATATTCTAAACAATTATGCCAAAAGCTAATTTAGCTGCCGAAGTTTTAAATCTAGCTAGTCTAGCTGCGTTTAGGATTGTAAAAAAGAACCAAGCGTCTTACAACTAAAGAACACTCTATTACATAAATTATTATGAATTGGGAAAAAATAACAAGCAGAGGGAAAACATTAACCCATTAGGTTAGGCTAGTGGTAGTAACAAATAATAATTTTAGTTTTAAAAAAGAATTTTTTTTTTCCAAATAAAGATTTTAATTGACAAATCATCCGCAGACATCGTGACTAAGAAACATAACAACCATGACAAATAGAAAAACAATTAACCAGTTAGCGTGCACCCAATGCCAATATTTGGGCAAACATTCGTGCACGCTTGCGTGCGCCGGAGTCGATTGGAAACGCACGGTGAAATTCTTAACAGGCGACGGCATTTTTTATTGACACAGTAGTGTTGGTATTACGTTGCAATCTTTTTATATATAGAAATAAATGTACAAAATTAAATTTTACAACTTTGTATCGTTTATTTTGTTTTAAAGATCGGTATCTAATCAATATAAAAACGAAATATTTACTACTTTCTCTTATATTTTTTTTATATTATTGAACTTAATGGATATAGAACACCTCCTTAAAGAAAATATAGAAAAAATCGTTTTGTGTTGTATAATATTGGTTATATATATTACATTACTCTTATATGTGTTTTAATAAAGGTTAACAATCGTGGGAAACAAATGCTTCACATTATCCTTCATTAATATAATTAATTTGTTTTAAATATATGAAATTCGTTAGAATCCATTACCTAACAGTAAATATTATTAAAATAAATAACTTAAGAGAATCTTGTTTAGTTATATTACTTGTTCCAATTGCATCCATGTACAAACGTAATTAAAGTTATTAAACACCACAGCTACAATCATTGCAGAACAACATCCTATTCTAAATATAATAAGAACCTAACTTTAATCACTTTAATAAACGTATTTTATAATTAATGCCACATTATTCACGTACAATAACCATTTCTTATATTTCTGGTAGTATTTTATACTTAAATAAAAACAGAAAAACAAATTCAAATGTTAGCAGATTATGGAAAACGCTTTATCATTCGCTGCCTTTAACTAAAACTACGTTAAATCTTAATGGTTGATTTGAGTTATAAATGCGAAGTGATACAGTTTTAAATCCTCTATCTTTCTAATCAACGTAACTATGTATGGCGTATGGCTTTTAGTTTTAGAAATATTTAAAGTGACAAGTAATTCAACAAATTCGTAACATGAAATCAGACTATAAAATATACTTCACGTCTTATTTAAAATTGCGTTGAAGTAAGAGATTTAATATAATATTAAGTATATTTCTATGCGGAATAAATAAGATGCGAGATAAAAATATTTCAATGTGTCTTACGCACGTTTTATGCGTCCTCCGAAATTACTTTTTGGAGTAAGCTAAGATTAGGGTTTACTTTGCGTGGTTTTAGTCAAAGGACAGCAGTACGAATAAACTAACATACAAAAAGATAAATGTATTGCATTGTTTGTATATGTATACAGCCTAGATTGATTTTGCATAAGCATTACTAAGAAGTTCCGTGATGCAAATCGAATGGGTTCAAGCTACGCAAATAGTTTCCAATGCTGCATAGATCGTTAATATACTCGACAAACAATGATTGCGTGGATATGCCATCTGTTTGTAATTACCAAATAGAGATTGCACGTAGACACATAAAACAATAAGAATATAAACATTAACTTTATATATAATTTTGGTTGACTCTTTAAGTAATCATTATTTTTTATAAGGACAATACATTTGTTATAAAGTTATATTTTACAATCATCATCATTACAACCTAGAAAGTCCACTGCTGAACGAAGGCCTCCCCTAATGATTTCCACGCGGACCGATCCCTTGCAGTTGACATCCATCTGCTACCCGCCACCTTAACCAGATCATCAGTCCAGGGTCGGCCTACACTTCGTTTTCCGTTACGCGGACGCCACTCGAGAACCTTTCCGTCCTATCGGCCATCGGTTCTACGCACTATGTGCCCTGCCCACTGCCACTTCAACTTGCTTATCCTGTGGGCTATGTCGGTCACTCCAGTTCTCCTACGGATATCTGTGTTCCGGATCTTATCGCGTAGTGAAATACCTAACATAGCCCTTTTCATAGCACGTTGAGCAACTTTAAGCCTATTTAAGAGGCCCTTAGTAAGCGACCACGTTTCACTTCCGTATGTTATAACTGGCAACATACACTGGTCAAAGACTTTCGTCTTGAGACACTGAGGTATTTTGGACGAAAAGATCTCCCTTAACTTCCCGAACGCTGCCCATCCTAATCGGATTCGACGAGAAACCTCCTTCTCGAAGTTGGGCTACCCATTTGGACTATTTGTCCCAGGTACACATATTCGTCTACAACTTCGAGTTCAAAACTTCCAACTGATATGACTTTCGTCTTGTCCATGTTCATTTTAAGATTCACCTGTTGCGAAGCTCTGTTAAGGGTATTGAGCATAGTACCTAAATCCTCCATGGATTCTGCCATGATTACTATATCATCGGCAAATCGAAGATGAGTTATGTACTCGCCATTGACGTTGATGCCAAATCCTTTCCAATCGAGCAGCTTAAACATATCTTCCAACGCAGCTGTGAACAGTTTCGGAGATATAACGTCTCCCTGTCTCACTCCTCGGTGCAATTGGATAGGTTGTGTAAGCTCTTCATGTACTCGGACTGATATAGTGGCGCTCTCGTACAAACTTCTCAATACTTCGATATAGCGGTAATCGATATGGCACCGTTGGAGGGCAATAAGCATATCCCAAGTCTCAATCGAATCGTGATGGGTCTATAATTCTTCAATAAGGTTTTGTCGCCTTTTTTGAAGAAGAGCATCACCACGCCATTGCTCCACACTGTAGGCGTCATACCATCACGGATTACGGAATTAAAGAGCTTCTGAAAGGTCTTAAGCACGGGCGTGCCACCTGCTTTCAAAAGCTCTGCGGTAATTCCGTCAATTAATTTTACAATGACATAAATTAAAATGAATTTAATATTTGTTTCATGAACGTAATGAGAAGAAGTTTAGTTAATAAAACCTGTAGGCAGGTTTTATTAACTAAACTTCAAATGATTACAATAAACATTCAATGAATAAAACTCAATTAAATTTGCTTCAATAATAAATAATGAATCAAGAAGCTATCTTAAAAAAATCATTCGGTGAATGACTTCTCATTATAATCGAAAGTTAAGATAAATGTTAATGATACAACACACTATAACATGTTTATAAGAAAAGCAACAAAATATGATTTATCGCTTGTAAAATCAGTTTTAGCTGTCTTATCCTCGTTCTTAACTCCGTGACCACTTTCCCGGCGTCAGCGGCTATTCCGGTTTTTACAGGTGCCAATAGGTCTATTATGCTATGCTACAAGTGGGTCACTATGACAGGCGTTTCTGACCCTACATCTGGACTGTCATTGTGATGATTTGACATCAATGGGAGAAATTACATGGCATTTTGTATTCAACACGTTCGTATTGCTTTCTTAGTTTTCGTTTTATTGGTGGTAATAGTTTCTGATCATTTGAAAAGTACTTGAGATAATGGTCTTGAAGAAGTTTTTTAAAGTTCATAGTTTTTAATCTAGTGTTTCTTCTTGGTTTTAATAACATAAGTGGTTTGATAATATGTAGCCAGTCTTTACGACTTTTTACAGTTTATTGTATATATTGTTTTCTTTAACTCGCTGTATTTTTTATAAAGAGTAAAGACGAAGTATTTTGATAGGTTAGCAGAAATCCAATTTTAGTGAAAAAGATCTCTATTAAGCATGTCTCAAAAATATTCATATTATTCCCGAAGTATAAATGCATACAGATTATGAGAAGTGAGATACTATTATTGACACAGATCGGTATGATAACGATACTATAGAGTCATCATCGTCAGCTCATTAAACATCCCCACCGAGGGGCACGAGCCTACCGTACCGTATAGGGTGTTTAGGCCTTAGTCGTCCACGCGGGTCCAGTGCGGGTTGGATGACTTCGCGCACAACCTTTGAATCTCTTCGCAGGCGTGCGCAGGTTTCCTCACGATGTTTTCCTTCACCGTAAGAGCGCCGGATACTATAGAGTCCTGTGGTTAAAAAGGGGAATTATTATATGTTGGCAATCTTGCGCGTTGTTGTGATAATCAGGGTTTGTTTTATGTATGTATTGCTTCAGTGCATTGAGGTCAGTCGTTTGAATTCAACTGCATAACAATAAAAAACGCAAAGAAAGCCTGATTCCCTTTTGCTTGTATAACAATCACTTGTCAAACGTAACTTAAGACAAGTGTTGTGTGTTTCAATTAGTTTAAACAGGACTTACCAGTTTAACTAACAGTAATTACGATATTCTTTGCACATACAGTATAACTAAGTATGCGTTATTTGTACACAGTAAATCTCCTGACATCACCCTAGTTTCATAAGTATTGGAAGGAGGAAAAAGTATTTTCGCGTTGAATGTCTCGATTGAATTTACGCTGTTGAAACTGATTTGTAATATTGCACTCAAAGGATATGGTGTAAAAGTCTATCTGCGAAGCTGTGTCAATTTATTTAACTATTTTTAATAATCATCATAACAAAAAATATTTTTTTTATCGCAAAAAAATATTTACATTACACAATATTCTGCACTTAGTAACTCCACTTTTTTTTCATTAGTGATCGGGGCGGTCATTACGCTCACCTGGTGGCAAATATTATTCTTGACCATTAGATTCCCGAAACAAAGAAGTCTGTCGAGCAAGTTGGTTAATAATATAGACGATGCAGTATTGAGCCTAGTTTAAAATTAAATAAAAATAGCACTTCCTTTCCAGTAAAAAAAACATACAGAATAAACAAAAAAAGACAATATCAATTATTATTAAATAATTATACCACTGAAAAGGTTATTCCTGATGGTTAATTTCGTTATTATTTCCGTGCAATTTAAGCTGAACTGCTTATATTGGAGATAATTTTCATCACAAGGTCTTTGTAAAGAGCATCCACGAGTAGGAACTGCAATAATTCATCTTGCATTTAGGAAAACATAATCAAAATAAATAACATCCCATAATATCGTTATGGGATGTTATTCCCCATAACGATATTATGGGAACGATATTATATATTATCAAATAGCACTGTAGCTAGAAGAATTAGCGGGTATACGTGACTCAACATCTGTCGTCCCAGGTAACAGGCACAGGGTAGCGTTGACAGAAAATAATGTCCACTTACTGTCATTAATTTCCTTCAATACTGCATTCATGATCAGGTGTATCACCCTTATCACTGACCGCCCTGTTCACTTATCACTAGTTATCACATAAAAAATATACATAGCAATTCCTAATTACAAACCTACACGCTAACAACTTGTTGGAAGCGACGTGAAGCGTTGGGCTATTGCAAAGCAATCAACCGATCGGAAACGCGTTTTTGTGTACGTGTCGCGTACTACTGACCGACAGTCCTGGTTATTGATACTGGGAAACCAGGCTTTTACTCGATTTTGCTGTAGCGAACACATTTAAAATAGTCTGTGAAAAGTTTTAAACAGAAAAATATACTACAAAAAGCGTTAATCGGATTACAAATTAAAATATGTTTTCTTGAAAATTTAATAAATTATATCATCATATACATTGATTTAAATTACTTACTAAGGTTCATATTAAACTTGGCATTTTAACGTTAACATAGTGAACTAAACATTTTTCGGCAATTTCGTCTTTTTATTCGCTTTGCAATAAGACGATCAGAAAAACTTACAAACTGCTGAATAAAATACTACAGTGGATCTTATAGAGACCAACACATATCAAACAAAACATGCCAAGATAAATACATTCGACTTAAATCATACAGGGCCAGTCAAAGGTCACCTGCCTTTCATTAAAAAAATCCAATCACAATTAAACTCAATTTCCCGCGTTCCCATCACGCCTTTCAACACCACGTTGCTTCACCATCAAGCCAAACCATAGTTAATCCATAATTACTTACGAATCTATCAAAAGGTCTAACAAACCGCTCACCATTGCCCTCGAATACAATGCCCGTTGAAAGTGACGACTGACAGCGTTTTTATGGTTTTGGGAAATCTGCTACTAAGCCATTAGTAGGTTGTAACAATAAACAATTATATGTAAATCAGCGCTGACAGCTGTCATTGGTTTATGACAGACACATATGCCTAATAGTGTATTTTAAAGGTATACTATCTATCAACGTCAACAGTCAGCTTCGTAAGCTTGCTGATTGATTCAAGTAGATAACAGCAAGCGCTGTTGCATTATACGTCTCAACCTAGGGCATTGAGCCTATCTGTATAGGGTGATTAGGCCTTAGTCGTCCACGCGGGCCCAGTGCGGGTTGGGACGACTTCACGCACAATCTTTGAAGCCTTACAAACAACTAATTACTATACACTTACAACGTTGAACATAAGTCTAAAATTACGAGAGTCCTCGATCAAACCCGGGACACCTGCTGAGGCAGATTAGTAACACCATCACGCCTTTCTATTTTGTTTACTCATAATCTTTTTTAAGTAGATAGTCACAGAATAACACAGAATAACAGTCCCCATATAATAATAAATATCCAAAGATATTCATACAACGCCATCTAGCCCCAAGATAAGCGCGATGATTGTATTACGGGTACTAAACAACTGATAAACATAATTATATATTTTTTAATACATACGTATTATACATAAAAAACACCCAGATCAAAACGAACAGACGTGTTCATGTCATGCACACTAATTTGTTGTACTGCCCGGGGAATTAACCCGGTACCCTTGATGTAATAGGCAACGTCATAACCATTACACCAAATGGATCGTCATATAACCACATTTTCTTTGATCACACTAAGTTTTAAAACAGATATAATAAATATGTTAATTACGATTACTTCATTATCATCAGCTCATGCATCAACCACACCGAGGGGCACCCGTGTACGTGGGTGTATAGGCCTTAGTCGTCCACGCGGGCCCAGTGCGACTTCACGCACAACCTTTAATCTCTTCGCAGGCGTGCGCAAGTTTACTCACGATGTTTTTCTTTACCGCAAGAACGTCGGATAAACGTACATATAATTTCGAAAATTCACTGGTGCGTGGCGGAATTCCAACCTGTAATCTTCAGATCGGAAGGCAATAGTCCACACCATTGAGCCACCGACGCGATATTAATTAACACAATAACTGAACGGAAATAATATATGGGATAGCCGACACAAATTTATATGAATTATCCATAAGGCAAGTCCAAGGCTCATATTCTAGAACGTGACTCACCGTTATTTTTTACTTAAATAGAGTTAGAAAAGGATGCCGCTATTTATCGTATATAGCGCTATCCCTTTTATTTATTTAAAACTTTAATGCACACTACATAAAAATGTACGAAGGCGAACTTAATGACGAATGGCATTCTCTACCAGTTAACCTTTGGGCATACAGAAAGCGAACAAATTGGTGCGGCTAGATAAAAAATAATCGAAACAATAGCAAAAAAGGTTTATAGGTCCCTTTGTAACTCAATATAAGTAAAGATCATCATTGAGTCTCGTTCTAGAACACGGGCCTAAGAACACAACGTAACTAAGTACGAGTCGTGTTTCCCCGACTGCCAATAATTAAAAATGAAACACGCAATAGTTTTTCATACTAACTGTGTAGTTTTCACAATTTCTCCACTAACAATAGCTAATATTTGCAGCTAGAGAGCGAAATGCTTTTACCTATGCCATGAGAATATCGAGAGTGTTTTACACTTATTGAAGATGGAAAAGGTGTGGTGAAATTGAAATGGGTGAATACTCTGAAGAGCGTCGGTGGCTCATTGGTGTGGACTGTTGCCTTTCGATCTGTAGATTACAGGGTGCAGGTACAAATCCCGTCACGTACCAATGTGATTACGAATTTTCGAAATTATATGTACGTTATAACGACGCTTTTGCGATGAAGTAAAACATCGAGAGGAAACCTGCGCACGCCTACGAAGAGATTCAAAGGTTATGCGTGAAGTCAGCCAATCCGCACTGGACCAGCATGGACTACTAACGCCTACACCCGCCAGTGGTAGGCTCGTACCCCTCGGTAGGGACATTTAATGAGATGAATGATGATAAAATACTATGAAGAGTAGGCTAGGCCATACTTACAACACTTCTTCATTTGTTTGGAGGCCACGAAGGGATACGTACTCGCATAAACAAAACGCTTAACTAAACAACTTTTATAATATTTTAGTAGGTAGGTAATTTATAAGTAGCGCCCCGTGTTATCAAGTAAATTAGTTCATAAACGACAAAAATAGCAGGATTATTTAACAGATCATCAGACCATTTTCGTCAAGATTATCAGACCATCGCATTACCAGATACGGATACCGTCCCGTGAAACAGTAGCGTTATACTCTTCTGTGTTTCGAGATAAGGGCACTGAATCTAGTAAAATTACTGGGTATAAGACCAAACATGATACGAGTATGTCTTCTCGGGTGATGGGTTCAGAGCATTGTCGATGGTTTTTTATATCTACAGTTTAATTTCGCACTGCATCTGTTATGAACAAGCATCAACCGTATCACTTACTACCAGATAAGCAAATTAGCTGTATACATTGACATGAATATCCGAAAGACTATGATATTAAGTGTATCTACTCTATATATTTTTTTTCACAAAATAGCTATACGAAGTAAATACGTCATAAATAAACAAATGAGTTAAAAATTTCAAAAGCAGTGGTCTCGTATGGACCCATAATATGGCATATTTAGAAATATTCCTAAACTTAGATGCATAGGTATTTAGTTGCATTACGACACTACAGCGAGGTCTTTAGCTTAGTTTAATTTACGCACTCAGCTAATGACCTTGCAAAAAATATTATGTTTTGAATGGAGAATTAGATACTTACTACTCTCAATCTTAAAAATTTCAAACGACTTTTGTCTTTACATTTATTACCAAAAAAAATCTTGGTAAATATTACATTTAGGTTAATATCATGGCAATCAACTAAAGTCAAACCCTTAAATTGAAGGCAACTGATTAAATTTTGCAAATCATAAATATTATTATTATAAAACTGAAGGCTTTTTCAACGTCCTGGGGAGCTCCCCAGGACGATGAAAAAGCCTTCGGCGGTAAAGCAGTAGCTACCGCAATCTCTTAAAACAGTATTGTTATAATGATACATCAGCATTTTTGTATCAGAAAAGACGAAGTAATAATCAGGATAACGTTTGTTATCCTGATTTATCAGTTCAACTATTAAACAAACTCGAACGTCTGCAGAATCTCTGTATTAGATTTATATTTGGCCTGCGTAAGTATGACCACGTCTCTTCTTATAGGTCCCAACTTCAGTGGCTGCCTATTGCCCGTAGAAGGGACTGCCACATTCTGTCCCCTCCTTTACTCTATTCTTTCCCACCCTAACACCCCTCCGTATCTTAAAGATCGCTTTATTTTTCACTCTGCAACCTTGATCCGCTATTTGCGTGCCAGTTCTAAATTAACGCTTAACCTGCCGTCTCACAAGACTGACTTCTATGCGAGGTCTTTCACAGTTCGAGCGATCAAGCTGTGGAATTCCTCGCCTGAGGACATTCGTCGTGCACCGTCTCTTGAGACTTTTAAGAGCCGAATTAAAAAACATTACTTGGAACAAATAATCTCTTTGTGATCTTTACTTTCTTTCACTTTTATTTCTGTGCTGTAGGTACTGTATTTGTCATTCCTATCATATAATTCTGATTGTAGTTTGTTTTATCCCATCTTCCATTAGTTAGTTTATTTATTAGTTTATTCTTTAATTATTTATGTAGTAGTGTGTACTTAGTATATATACTATTATGTTATAATTTTGTAGTTATTTAGAATAACGATTTTACTTGTTTTGTTCTTTCATCCAACGGTTGCCTGGAAGAAATTGCTACCTAAGCAATAAGGCCGCCCATGTTGTACTTGATTTTTTCTGTTATCTGTTGTTGTATGATTTATTTTCGTGCAATAAAGTTTTATTTTTGTAACACTGTTTGAAGAGATGGCGGTAACTCCAGATCACCAAATCACGTAAGCAGTTGTAATACTATTAATATATTTTTTCCCTAAAAAATCCATCACTGTCTGCCAAAAAGTACCATCGAGCCATCCCTGCACAAGTATAATGTCATCGAATTAACTATACTTGTCGACTGCCATTATTTATCATTATGTGCGCCCGCGCCGTGTTGCGGCTAGCTGGTGTCAGATGGTTATCACTACGAGTGAAGGATGTATGCGATCAATTAATTATGGTATAACATGCTATTTATGTGGCTTCTTGTTGTTATTATTACTAGAAAAAAATATAAAAAATGTTACTGATACACAGTAATTATCCTCCATCAATGCCGCCCGTCACCCGAGACAACAGATATTAGGTCTCTTATACCCGGAAATTTCACTAGATTAAGCCTTTTTTTAAATTCCTACCTTTTGTATAAGAATAATTTAAGTGAATGAGAAACAGAAACATTGCTTTATTCATTCAAATTAAAAATATATATCATACGAGGCTCCATTTTTCCGGCGTTTTTATTATGACTGATTTTCGCATAAAATATTATCTCTAGAAAAATAAACACACTTGTATTATTTTTCTACTCTGCCTAAGATTTTTTAATAGACAATTGTGTAATATATTAAATAATTATGAAAATTTGGACAAAGCGCACTACACAAAACATGTATATTTTGTAACATTTAACACAATAGGATTTGTAATCAGTAACTCATCTTCATTCAAACATACCTACATAACATGTTGACAGAGATCAGTGGGTCAGTTACTGATGTTCAAGTTGCTCAATGAACAATGCTTGGTAACTATGAGTATCATCAACATTTGTCACGTGTGCTAATGTACTTTATTGCCCTAATCGTCATGAGTCGTACAAGATTAATGTTCCAGTGATATCAAGCATATTTAGATTGAAGACTGGAATCAACTCACTCGCAATAAAACCAGCTCAGTACATATTATTATCAAATTCTGATTTATAATTATAACACAAATGTTTATTTCTTTCATATAAATGGTTAACAAGATAGATGTTGACCTCCCCCATTAGGTATAGAGCTTTTAATAAGCTACCAAATCAACCAACCTTTAGTTATTCTAAGGCTTTGGATTTGCTATGAAACTGTCGTCATGTTTAATACTCAATTCTTTATTGCTCTATAAATGTCGGTACAGTGGTTTGGTGGACCAAAACATTTAAGACTCTGTAATAGAGGCAATTAAAAATAAAAATAATTTTGAGGAACACTTTTTCTTAAGGTACAATAATGTGTCATAAGTTTTATAAATGAAAAAAAATAAATTTTAAACTTTTAAATGACAATAAAATCAACCAGGGGGGTTACCACTATCTCTTAAAACAGTGTTACAATAATATTACTTCGAGTTTTATAATGGTTGTTAAGGATTTGAAAAGGTACCTATACTTTAAGTCTATATGTCTATTTTTTTTCATTTTGAAGTTGGCTTGCTCTGTGATAAAACGTATGACTATAGATGCTCATCAATCATCAACGATTTGTTTACATCTTATCTATTACAATAAAGTTACCTAAGCTAAAGCTAGTAACCTAACGGAAGCTTGAAAATTCTACCCAATTATATCATACACCCAAAGCGACAAAGGTGCATACTGAAATATCTACAGTTCTGTTTATTTCAATTGCAAATACAAGTTAGGACTTTCTCGTACGTGCGTTGCGTGTAAAATAATAACTTACCTGTCCTATGCATAACTCTGGACCAGTTACAAAGTTCGTGTTTACTTAAGTAATGCGGTTTATCAAACAGATGCGAGTTTATGTCACTGTGGGTTATTGCGTCCTTGATTGTAGGGATTAAGTTGAAAACTCGTTTCAGAGATATATCTCTTGAAATTAAATCCACCTGATCATGATAATTTAATAAAAAGGGAAATGCTCTAAAGTACGTTTAATTATAGTTTAGTTTAGTCAATCTAATTTGTACAATCAATACATATCGTGAATAATGCTTCACGGTGTTCATCTTAAACTTCAACTTTAATAAAAAAAATGTAGTAAAGTTTCTGTTACCGGCCCCCAAAGCCGTTTTTATTTTGTTTGGCGGCATATACTATAAGTACGTGAGGGTTGTCTAGGCTAGGGGTGGTGTGTTGGCTTTACACTCGAAAAATAAGTGTTAATAACATACTTTAGGTTTTGCATACAAAACACTGTCTTTTCCAAATATGTTTTACCATGCATTGCATCCTTTATTATAGGTTAAACACGACGTATTGCTCTCCATAATTACCCATTGTCAACAATCTAAGCAAACAAGTAATAGAAACACGCAAGCGTAACAAATAGCATAACGAACCGTTGCGGGCATTCTCCACGGCGTGCGCACTTGATCCGTATCAGAGTTGTGACCGGGCCACTTTGTTTTGGACTTTTTGGTGAAGATAATAAAAGTATTTGTGTTTACTTTGATGGACTAATGACATGGTCGTGGCGCCAACTGTATGAAGATATTAAGGAACAAAGCCATCATTGGAGTTACAATAATGAAGTTTTTTTTAAGTTTTAAAGGTTTTAACATTCAACTGTTGAAACTAGACTGTGTAGTAGTGCAGTGCGGTTCGGAACTTCATTTATAAAGTTAATTATACAGGCATTTGTTCAGCAGTGGTCGTTAAAGTTTCCTTAAACGTAAATTAGGACAAGTGGACAGTTACTATTTAAAAATATCACTGTTGTCCATTTACATATTTTCAGATGATACATATCTGCATACAGATACAGATTTCCTGTGAATCGTATTGTACTTTATCTCCTTACTAGAGTTTTCTTTAAATGTGTTTATAACTTACGTTCCTGATTCTTGGTTGTTAACGAAAGCCAAGTGGTGATAAATACGTACCTGGAAAATAAAAAACATCATTTTTATAAGACACAATTTCACAACACAATTTCACCTGCATAAAATCATTCAGGGATACTTCTTCCGTTAAAAGAACATAGTACCTTGAGTTCTAAAAAATTATCTACCTGTCAGTTCTCTTACTTAAATGATAAATAAATACAATTTTATACTTTAAATTATTTTCTATTGTCTATAATACCGGCCAGATAAAATATTAATAGTTATAGTTACTGGTAATAAACGTCAACTCCTTATTATCTTTTAAACTAAGAGAAATTCCGTGATGTTGATACAAACTGTGGAAGAAAATCTTCAGTGTCAATCATAGGCCCGTATATAAAATTAGAAAGGGATGCCGGTATTTATCGAATACAGCGCTATCCCTTTCTATCTTAATTTAAGTAAAGATCACGTTGAGTCTCGTTCAAGAATACGGGCCTTAGTGTTCCTTATCAAATGATGTATTATTTGCTTAGCACACCTATCAAAGTTGACGTCAAAATTTATTTATTTAACTAAAGCTAACGATAAGCACTAAATTAATGTCAAGGTCAATTTTTATTACTAGTTGTTTTTTGTAAATAAATACAATATAAGAGTATACAGTGCATCAAAAGTTAAGAACATTTTTGAACTTAACAAAATCAATTTGATTGTTTAGTTCATTCGATCTGAAACTTGCTCAGTTAGTGGCTTTCAAGTTAGTAGACAGCATAGCTATCAATAATGATAGGTGGTGGTCAGTTTGGCGATCTGTTTGTTGCACGGCGCATGCGCAGAAAGTCCAGTATGACCTATTACATGCCTTTCACTCGACAAAACCAGACGTGAAAGTATATAAATCGAGCTGTTTGGCATCTGTAGCCGTTAAAATTAATCTTGGCCTTAATCTGATTAAATTGGATTTTTGAGTACAGACTATCAATTATACACATATTGAATGATCGTTGTCAGATCCTTTCAGTGGCGTGCACAGAGATTATGAGTGGGGTATGCAAAGTGAGTGACACTTATCACAAAAACAATAAATCATTTACATTTTTGTCAAATTGAGTGCTGTTGATGTAAGCAGATCGCCTTTGGTTTTAAATCTGTAGAGGAAAATGGGTGAATAAGTAGGAATCGTTCAATATGTTGGCGATTTTCCATGTTGTCTGGACGCACAGGGTATGCACTACTTATTTGCATATATGGAGTGCACGCCACTGGATCCTTTAGGCGTGGTATAAAAAAGTATGGATTGGGATATGCTCACAAAACAATCGAAAAAAATAATCCGAATGCAGTGACAGCACACATACATATTTCGAATTTCGAACACATTTAACTAAACAAAGAGTACAAACTGTACTCTCTTCGGCGGTTCATTTTTGAGGCACGGGCGGCGTATCTACCTTTATATATAAAGAATATCATTGTGTTTGTGTATATACTAGGTGGTAGAATCGATACTGAGCCGTCATCCAGGTAGGTATCACCACAGTGCCAGATATCGTCCCGTGAAACTGGAGTGTTATGCACTTTTGTGTTTCGGGATGAGGACACTGTAGTTAGTGAAATTACTGGTTATAAGAGAGCTAACATCTGTTGTCTTGGGTGGCAGGCGCATTGTGGCATTAAAGGAGGATAATGACTATCTATCAGTTGTTGGTCTTTTTCAATGCCACTCTGTCATGGTTAGGCATATCACTTACCATCAGATGAGCGCCCTGACCGTCCTGTACACTTATAACATAAAAAAATGAGAGGGCTTTTCTCATAGATCATGTCTAACCATTGTATGTTTATTGGCTGCGTATTGGTAGCTGGCTCGAGACCTTTCACCGTTGGCCGCAGATGACATTCACAACTTCACTGGGCTAATGGCGATGATGATAGGACCCTTGATGTCTCTCAGCCTAAACTACAAAGGAGCAACGTGTGTGATATAACCTCTTCAAAGGGAAGGTAAAGGAAAATAGGAAGGAAGGGATATAGTTATGGTCCGGTTTTTATGCCTATAAATGCAGTACTAAACAGATGAAGTGAGCCCTAGAAGTGTTATTTCAGTGGTATGCTAGAACACTTATGACTTGCGAATATTTCATTTATTAAAATAGCAATGGGAAGGGCACATTGTGCGAAAAATGTTGACCGATGTGACATCAAAATTCCCGAGTGGCGCTGACCCTTAACCTGATTGAAGTACCGGGTAGCTAATGGAACTTATTAGTGGAAGCATTCGTTTAGCAGTCGACATTTAAGGCTTTAATGATGACATATTTATTATATCTATCTCACTTTGTGTCCTTTACACATAGCTTTGCAATTTGAATGTGAACTACGTGATGTGAGTATATTAACTCGTATTCAGAATTCTTGGTACGGATTCTTAACAGACCTTCATTATTAAAATGCCACGAGGTGAAGAGAAATGGATCTTTTCAGGGTTAGCTATTTCTCAGGCTCAGACATTTTTGGCAATCTGGGACAAATTAACATAATCCCACGGTATTTGGACGTGATAAGAAAGTCAAAATTATGATCACTAATATAGAATTACATAAGATTCAAAACCAGCCGAACTGGCCTTATAACCTTATACACGAGCTACAGTAGAGAGGTTAGTACTGAAACTGGACACTAAACAGCCTATTATATCTCACTGCAGGGCACTCGTATTTCCACACAGTTTCACATATGGAATTGAAGATAATGGGATATAGCATACTTCTCTGGCACAAC
Source organism: Leucinodes orbonalis (assembly GCA_019425675.1). Lineage (NCBI taxonomy): Eukaryota > Metazoa > Arthropoda > Insecta > Lepidoptera > Crambidae > Leucinodes > Leucinodes orbonalis. Next base: position 2,409 of record PQWD01004967.1, on the reverse strand, counting down.
TTTTATTGGTGGATGTTAAAGACTTTCTTGCGAAAAAATTTGCTGGTACCAACGGCTTTAGGTGCCTTTCAAAGCATGGAAGTACTTGAGATAATATTTCTATTACTTCCCGACATAACCATTACTTTAGTTACTTGCGCTATCGACAAATAAACACTCTAATAGCTGCAATGTAATTTTGTTACTAAAATAGAACCTTTAAGATCGGTAAGTGTCTAATCTAAAAAATCCTATGAAATACAGATTTCTAAGTAGTCATAATTACCCAACAATTATTCTAATGATTCAGATGCACAAAAATAAAGCGTATGAAACCTAGAAATAAATTTGAAATCACGACACCTATTGTTTGTGAAATTCTCAGTCACTCGGCGTCTCATTAGCATTTTGAATGGGAAATGGGAGGCTTTCTCTAAGTTTATTATTTAGCATCAAGTTACAAAATGACGTCGGTACACTTCACAAGATTTTGTACGGATCATAAAAGCAGCTCTATTAGGTATTAGTACTTATATTTGCTAGTCTCACGTTGTTTATTGTTTTCATACTGTTACCTTCACGCACGCAAACACTTCAGTTACTATTAAGTACTTATAGAGGTGTAGTCGGTTCGGACCCGTTCATCCCGCGTATACGTGTGATAAACAAAATTATTTAAACTATCTTAAGAATGACTACAGAATCTGTGACTGTTTCAGTCTAGCCTACTTTATATTATCATGAATTGACCTTTTTAAAAGAAATTAAGAAATAGAATCTGCATCTTTGACATCACAATGCGAACCGTTATAGGAAGCTCTTTCAATTCTCTTATGAGAGATTTAGAAATATATTCACTTATTTTTTGTTTTCAAAATGAAGTAATGCTAATGGGCTGCACAAAATTTGGCAATAAAGCATAACTCTACAAACTTGAAGTTGCGCGCGTTGATGTCTTTTATATGCGTTTTATTTTATAATTTTTGCCCTGTGCATTTTGTGTTAACAAATACAATAATTCGGGTATTTAAAAATCTAATTTTTCACTTTATCGTTTTTTTTACTCTTTTCATGCTATTGCAGTCCACTGCTCGGCATCACTGAGCTGTCTCCCTGATTTTGCGCCAGCAATCTCAGTCCTCCACTTGTCTCATGCAGTTCGTTGGTAGTAATCAGACAAAAAAGCGAAAATTTACATAAAAACTAGCCGGTGTTTTCGTTAGGTCATAAGTAAATAGTTCTGAACAAGAAGTCACAGTGTAGTATACTATCACCGTAGTAGTCTGTGCCGTTCTATCTTCAGTCTAAACTCAACGGCTTGATCCTAAAATCAATTAAGAACCAAAGTATATTTTATTTGTTGGAAAATATATATATAAAATGACAACACAAATACGGGCATGAGACTCACGAATCATCCAAATATATATTTATACTTTCACTTAAATCGACATTATGTGTTGACCTGTTCATAGTGACAAAAAAAACTTGTTTGTGTACACAATTGCAGCACTTAGCTTATATATCTGACCACTCAAGGACTTATCATATTCTTAGACTGTTCGTAACAGAAACAGGGTGTTCCACTGACCACTGAATGACCTTGTGTATTTGCACACGAATCGTGCTATAATGTTGATGTGTGATTTGTCGCAAACATTGACTTTCGTAACGGTCATATTGTGCAAATTGCTGCATATCAGGGTCTCTGTTCTATTTTCATGACAGCATCCCACTTGAGGTTATTGAAAGCGTAGAATTATTGTAAAGCTCTATGTTTCCAATATTGTGTCTATGGAGATTTAAAATTTTCAAAGTTGATTTTAATAAAAATATTTGGTATACGACAGGAGGGTTACCTCCATCTTTTGAAACACTATAAATTTAAATATAGGTTTAATAATATCATAATATGCGCCCGGATGTCCTCAAAAAGAGCATTTTCCACTTTCTAAAGGTCAGCATCGCATTTGTATGCTCCCTGACATTAAAAATATGTTTTTTATTATGTATATACTTCATGATTTACATGGCACCAGCTAACTTGACATTGGGTAAAGAGGAATCCCTTTTTGAAATCATGTTCTTATGTCTTTTTAAGGTATGAGACCTCTTAAAAACCCTAACAGTTGAAGAAAAGGCGTGGCAATGTATATACGTGTATGGAAAGAATGTTGTTCTTGAAATCAATAAATCTTGTGACCTCCCACGCTACTGGTCAGTGTCAAGTAGTCCATATTTTGGTGTCAACCCACTCAATTACTTTTTATTGGTCAAATAAAAAATATCTCAAAATTGTGAATGTACGTACTCCATATTTTTTTTCATACATATTCAAGACTGATGTTCCTACGACAGTTAACAACTAACCTTTAGCGAAATCCTAAATCATCATTACCATCCTATAACACCAGCTTACCCATAAAGGGT
>PQWD01004966.1:19995-32677 GCA_019425675.1 Leucinodes orbonalis | reverse complement strand
ATCACAAGTCTCGTCATGCCATCGCTCGCCCGCAATCATTATTTATGTGGGATAACATACGACATGGAATCACCAGTGGCATTGTTAATCGACATGTGTGAACGAAGCATTGATCATCATCAATAACATCTCTCTATAGCTAACTAGTTGTATTCAATTCACTTAATTACCGCGATCTCTTATTATCGATCCAAATCATTTTACCATGCTATGTATGCTATTTATGGATAACCGTCTAATGACAAAAAAGATCTAGGGCTTTTTGAAGTGCAATATGCCATTTTAAGTGCTATTTTTGAAGTGATTTACAAACAGAATCTTAGTACCTTCTTTAAAACTCTATCCACAGCAGTGGAGCACTAATCGTTAGTTAAGTCGAAGTTACAAATAGCTTACACATTTTATCGACACGCCGGGCAAAAAGTACAAAACTGAAAATGGGCTCGACCGGCGAAGCGTGGCGACTCGAATTGGAGCCGCGTGGTCGGTCCACTCGAGTGCGCAGGAGTCTGCCAGTCATGGAGCGCCTAGGCATACCGCCTCTAGTAACTTTTAAATTGGTTTCCACCGTTCAGATGGACGTGTGAATAATGATAATAAATCCTTCTAGTTTTTTTGATATGCATGCAACCTGCACCAAAGACCCCTTCAATAAAATGAAACTAGTGATATATTAAGTCGATTAAGTTAGTTCGATAAGTATGCTGTGTGGTGACAGCAAATCAGAGTAAAGCTGCTATCATTGTTCGTAGGTGCCGTAAAGGCAGCTTAACGACAAAATATTTCAAGATAATGGGTTAAGGTTAAAAAGATAATGGTTAGCAACCCATTCCATCATGCACCCATTTTCGATGACACATGTGGTGTAATGGGGTGAGATGTCGGCTCTTACAAAAGGTTTTTGGCTTCGATCCAGTGCAGTACAAAAAAGAGAAGTATTATATATTTATCCGTTGTTTGGCTAAATGCTTAGTTTGGGTATAGATGGCGCTGTATAAACGTCAGTGGATAATGGATATATATTCAACCTGAACCCAAACTCAGCTGAATGTTTGAATACAAAGTGTTAGGTGTATATTTACTGAAAATAATATCTTGATATAATATTATTATTAATATATAATCTTAAGGATATAAATTTTGGGTCAGATAATTAGTATGAATATGTCAAATATGTAGTTATCTGTGTACTTGATTATAAAATGATATTGTTACGATTCTATCATTATTATACTAATTTGATATCACTGACTTAATATTGTTTACCTGAATAGAGATTCCAGCCCAATGTTTAAGCAAGAATTCACAGGCCTAAGGCCTCTGTCAATAACATGCCAAATATGTATTGGGCACGTTATTGCTTTAAGTATTTAAATTCCAGTTTATAAAAAAACAAAAATATAAACAAAGCTTTATTAAAATGACATGTTCTTTTATTTAAAAGAAGGGGAGGTTCACAATTCTCTTATGCTTTTGTTACCTCAGAACTTGGCCAACAATAGAGAAATAAATTTCCATAAAGGTTGTGTACTAGTAATTTAAAATCACAGCTTATTTATGTTTCAAACATTATTATACAATAGCCTTGCATTTAAATTGTAGGCACATAAACATGATAGTTCTGACATAATCATCACGCTCTCAAAGGCGCATCGTGTGTATGGGGAAACCCAATATTCATTATGTACAAAAATATATTTATAATATAAATTCAAAACTATATCCTTAACTATGATTAATAACAAAAAATAAACTAGAACGCAACGACCTTAGCATCAGAAGAGTATACCCGTTGACATTTAATATGAATATGTTGATTTAAATATCATTCGTATATTTTACAATATGTATATGTAAGAAGAATTTGAATAAGTGGTCCCACTTATTAGAAGCTACAAAAGCCAAGCCATTGAAACACGGCTGGAAAAGGCCTTTTGTAATGACTTTTATTATTCAGGTATTTGATTCCATAACCCGATGGTGGAATTTGGTGGTTCTCAGTCTAGCTTATTCCATACTTTTTAGGCTGAGTAAATCTGCGTTCGACCCTGTCTGGTGAAGCTAGTATGAACAGCGGATAACAGTGAAAAGACCATCTGAGAAACAAGGCGTGTTGGCCAGTCGCTAGGTTTTCGTGTAATAGGAGGATTCAACATAAACAGGCTAATTTAGCTGAAGCCTTTTCCAGGTAGTAGCAGATATTTTACTACCATAATTAAAATCTTATGAACTCACAAACAAGGCCAATGAATTTTTAAAAATCCTATGTTAAGTTAGCAGTTAAGGGGTAAACCATAATAGTATGTGACCCCACACATTCTTAGTAATTCTTGCTATCCTGTAGCTGCGTTTGCTTTCAGTAAAGTAGGCTAGGCTGACTTTAACCCCATTAGTATGGCGTATTAAATTTCTTATTCACATTTATATTTCAATATTTTTTTACTCGCGCATGTATACTATTGTTGCCAGAAACAAAGATTGTTTATTATAATGCTTTTTTGCGATTATATTAATAAAATATGCTTCCATATAGCAGAAGAACCAAAATGAGTCGGCACTTTGTTTTGGCAACGCAATGTGAGTATTGAAAACGTGGTTCGTATAAAAACAAGTGTTGAAGGCAAATTGTCAGTTAGCTCGATGTATATAATGAAGTTATATAAGGTGATGGAAAATGTAACAAGATAACCGCGAGTTTAACACCTCTATTTCGTTAGAGATGGTTAGTTAGTTGTATTTGATCTAATCTGCAAGCATGTTTATTTTATGTATATATATATATATTATATATATATTATATATATATATATTATAATATATATATATATTATATATATATATATATTATATATATACTATATATATATTATATATATATATATATATAATATATATTGATTTTCATTCATCCTGAGTGAGACCAATTTATATAACTGGATTACAGGTTGAAGAGTGAGACAGTCAACAATAACCTACTAGAAATCGTCGTCATTACAAATTAGCTACTTCTCTATGGTACTACGTTTAATAGCATGATTTTACTTTAAACCATAGTAGTTAGTTACTAGGTAGTCAACATTCAGTTAAAAGTTGCCTGCCTACAACAACTTTTTTCTTATAATGTAAAAGTACAATATAATGGCGACAACTCTTCCTTACCTAATACTTAAGTCGCCCATCACCTGAATAACTATGATTTGTAACTTCCACTTCATAGTATTGTAGGAAAACATACTAAAGAGTGACTCACATAGCTAACTTTTGACTTAGAAGAAATAATATTCAGGTTCTGAAGTACCTACGATGTAGGATAAATGTATTGCGATTTCGTCAATTAGGTTTTTGAGTCCGAAAGTTATTTAATTCGTCGGAGTAAGAATAATTTGGCCAGATAGGGTTTTTTGTGTGGACTCGATTTGATTTGTCTTTATAGAACCGCCCAAACGGTGAAACCGCACATCCTAATAGTGATCTTGTAATGACAGCTGCCGACAAAGCTACCACCGTATTTCTAGAGCTGAAGATGTGAGCATTAACAAATGCCGCATGCTCGATTAAAGACTTTACAATTTGGCTCGTGGTTCAAAAAATGATAACATTAAAATAACGACTACAAACCAGGTCACGTACATTAACATCGCAATATCTAGGAAACAACCGCGAAAGATTTTAATACCATATCATCAAAGTACTCAAAATATTGTGACGTAACATGTCATGCTTGACGCAACGCTTGTTTTCGTGTGCCGTAAGGGTGTAAGTGTGTCGCGATCATTTCGGTCAGCCGGTGGCCCACTGCGCGTCTGACGTAACCGAGCTTCCGCCACCGCTCGCTCAGTGAAAGGTGGCCTTTATGTCACTGCCTATATCGTGCAAATTCCTCGTTCCAATTACAAAAAGTGCGGGATTTGGACGACGGTAATTAATTGGTTGTTTCCTGTATTAGTTGTTCGATTGAGTGTAAGAAAAAATATATATTTTTATTTTATATATATTAAGAGACTATCCTCTAAGTATCCTTTAAATAGAACTGAACTGAAAAAAATCTGGGATGAGTTAACTGTAACAATACTATGCTTTCTTATATTTTATCATCATCATCATCAGCTCATTATACGTCCCCACCGAGGAGTAGGAGCCTACCCGTAAAGGGTGTACTTGCCTTATAGTCGTACACGCGGGCCCAGTGCGCATAGACTAATTTCACACACAACCTTTAAATCTCTTCGTAGGCATGCGCAAGGTTTCCGCACGATGTTTTTATTCACCGTAAGAGCATCGGATAAACGTACATATAATTTCGAAAATACATTGGTACCTACGTGGCGGGATTTGGAACTTAAATATATCTTCGTTAATATTTTAAAATCATAAACACATTTTTTTATGCGTAGACAATCTAGCAGATGGTACGTCTAATGGCAAGTGGTACCATCACTCTTAGTCACTCAAGCAACTGGCTGACCTTTAAAATAGGTGAGGAAAAAGGAAATATGGGAAGAGGGGAGAAGAAGCTCTGGCCTCTGGTTAAGTCACTCACAAACGTTCAAGCTTTTTTTCAATAAATCGTTATTAAAGCATTCATTTAATTTGTGGCTTCAAAAAGTTCTCGGATCCAATTGGACCAACTGGGACCCCCCAGGGCACAATTGGATCCACACCACCACAATCTCTTAAAACAGTATTGTTATAATGATTCGTCAGCATTTTTGTACCAGAAAAGACGAAGTAATATTATTGTAACACTGTTTTAAGAGATGGCGGTAACCCCCTTTTTCCTTCCTTTTGTAGGCATGCGTCTATACGCATGCCAAAGCCAACAACATAAATGACCTTATTTGAATGGTTATCATGGTATCACATACACATTATCATTGAATGGTATCTGTCATTACTAGCCTACCAAATACTTTCAAATGAACTTATTTAACCATACAATGGCATCTTAACATTTACTAACAGGTATAATTAAATGGTTATTCTGATCATTTGATATTTGGAATACTTAACGCTCGAACTACATATATTTTTTAATAAAATTTATTTTATTTCTGGAAACAAATGAACGAATTAAAAAAACAACAAACTAAATAGTTTCACCAAAACATAAATCATAACAATACGAGTAAATAAATATAACGCGTAATACACCAGACGCACATTTAAGTTTAAAAACAATTAAATACCATATAGTAAGGTGTTCTTTATCAACACATGTTCCCGGTCAAAACAATAGCATTGAAACATGAACAGTCGGTTACAAAGTTTTGCTATGTAAGTTAAAAACCAAACGTGGGAACTCAATGACACAATTATGAAGTGGTTAATGACGCCATTTCTGGTAATAAGAGCAATATATTGAATTATGCTGTTCAAGCAGTTTATACGTCCACCATTGTCCAATAATTTTGTAAGCACCTAGATAATATTAAAGTATCTTTGACGGTACCGCCTTACTATTTTTACTTGTGTATGTACATTTTTCGTAAAATATCCAATAAAATTGTGTTTTGCTGATAATAATAGAGTTTAATATATATTCTACGACCAGAACTCGAGTGTTAAGTACGTGATTTTTGTACCTAACCTTAAATAAACACTTATTAATGTAATGACAACAATATACAGACTAATAAAGACAGAATGGCAGCCCTTTGAATTACTAAACTAATTCTTTGACCGAGGTAGCCTGCCAGATCCGCGGTTTCCATACATATTTCGCAAGCTTCTTGACTAAATTAGCCTACCTAGATTTTGCTGTATGAGTGTCGCAAGCTTCTTGACTAAATCAGCCTACCTACATTTTCCTGTATGAGTGTAAAATAAAATTGATGAATGAATAAATGAACATTACAAAAAAAAAACAACAAAACAGAAATTGTTTACAAATATCTAGTTGGCCCTTTAAAGCTATCAGTAATTTACCAACGTCGAACTCTTTCAAGGCCTGCCAGTACACGTTGTTAGAATTTCAAAGCTAGGTTTATTTAATCCTATGGTAACAACGACAAATGGTATTATGAATGCATAATTATGCAGCTCAACAAGGCCAAACGATTGGAAACCAAGTAAAAGGCGCTATCTATAATTATAAGGGCACCACTCCTGCCTGTGGGTGCGCAGTTTCCCCTTTTTCTCTATCATTACATTAGTCTTTGGATACAGTATCTTATTTGTTCAATTTTATTGCGTTATTGATAGCCCTTTATGCTTTCGTCGATACTATTTATATCCAACGATTTCAGTCGCGCTTTGTGTAGTTATAAATTAATTTATCAGCCTCTTTCTTCAACCTCTCGCAGACCACTGCTGGACATAAATCTCTCACATTTTGTGCCAGATATCTGTCCTCCGCTTTTCTCAACCAGCCTCCACCAGCGACATTTTTCGCAAGTCGTCGGTCTATCGAGCCGGATGGCGTATTACGCTTAACTTGCCATGATGTGGTCTCCACTCTAGAGCTCATCTGCTCTAAGCCTATGACGTCCCTTTGCAGGGCTTATATCTTCCCACATAAAACGGCTACGGGGAAATTGGCTTTTAACCCACGACGAGGACAGAATTCGTACTGGTTAACGACTACCATTCATGCTGTGACCATGGCTTTATATGCATCTTGAAGCACGGCATGACTCAATTTAATATTTTTGGTCACGCATCCGTTGAACGAGCGGCGTCAGTGGCTCATTGGTGTGGACCACAGATTTCCCAATATAGGAGATGGGGCAAGCCGCGTTTAAAGTGCGACAACTGTAAGCTCAACGAGCATACACTGGCTACCAGTTTACGCTATGTGAGACGAGTCAAGACGCACGAATATTAGAAGAAATTACCGTTTTTTTCCAAAATGCCATCCTGGTCAATTGTAACATGCCATCATCGCAATGAATCAGTAAATTTACCAAGAAATATAATAACTTTTCACAGGTAAGAACCGAAAAGAAATTGCGACACTGGGACTGCCTATAAACTTGGCAGCTTGTCCAGTCTAATGTATATTCTGATGTCTGTGGTGTGGACCGTGTAGGTTTATACCCCGCTTCGTACATATGTCATTTCGATTATTTGGAATTATGTGTACGTTTATCCGACGCTATTACGGTGAAGTAAAACATCGTGAGGAAAACTATGCACGCCTGCGATGAGATTTAAAAGTTGTGCGTGAAGTCGACCAATGCGCACTGGGACTAAGGCCTATACAGTCCATCTATACGGGTAGGTCCCCTCAGTGGGGACGGGTAATGAGCTGATTATGATGATCCGATGACCGATCTATACAACTGTAAGCTACACTGACAAATCCTCTCTTAAAAAACTACAGAATTTTTAAAATTCGCATTTAATACTTTCATCATCTTTGCACAAGACTAGGGAAACCCGACACACAAAATTCCCTGACTGTTAGTTATGTTCTAACAGCATAGTGATTCAGAAGCCGAATATTGTCAGCCAAATATCTTAAGATCTGAAACAGTGGCAGCCTAGTAAATCAGTTAAAATACCTATTCAATTAGAACCAGCAAATAAACGATTGTAATTTAAGCGCGCCTTTTGTAATGCTTTCGCAATCGGGTGACGTAGACGATTACCTAAACCGGTCATTGGACCATGTAGCAGCCGTGATGCGGAACTGGTTGACAAAGCCTTTAAGGCTGATTGTTTTACACCTTATATGACAGTAGATATTGTAGTTAGGTAATGAAATACCGTCGCGTACCGGAGCGTCGGTGGTTCAATAGTGTTCAAATCCCGCCTCGTACCAATGTGTTTTCGATTTTTCGAAATTTTAATGAACGTTATCCGTAGCTCTTACGGTGATGGAAAACATCGTGCGAAACATACCAAGCCAAGAGATTCAAAGGTTGTGCATGAAGTCGGCCAATCAGCACTGGGCCCGCGAGGACGACTAAGACCTGAACACCTATACGGGTAGGTCTGCCCCTCGGTGCGGACGTTTAATGAGCTGATGATGATGAATGAAATACCTCCTTGGTATGCAGTGGTGGGGTGAGGCGTGGGCCACGCCCACTAGGCGATGATGATGATGATATTGTCGATAGTATTAAATATCTGTTGTCTAGTAGTGTTCACTCGAGTCTTCAATAATTTATCGTTTAGAATATTTTTAATTAATTTTAAAGTACCTTAGGGCACGGTCGTGACCCCGCGAAGATGAGCTTAGCGAAGGGCAAGAGCTCTGCCTTCTATTCTCGGAGTTATCTTTTTTTTTAATTCGGAGTGTTACCAGATAGTTCTAATTTTGGGTTATATGGTAATAATTGTAAACCAAACACATTGTTTATACACAATAATACTGTACAGAACAAGGATCACACCAAAACGTCACAATATCCACTGTATTTTATAAGTTATAATTGCAATCAACTCCAGGTTGAATAAGATAGTATCTAATTTTATACATTATTAATCTCTGTTAGATTCATTTTTGTTAAGAATATTAACCCTTTGAATCCAGATTAAATGGAAAATCTATTTTTAGTGTGCCACTTAAGGGGTCTCTGGCGGACAAAGGTTTCAAACAAATTCCATTAAAATTTTAAAGGCATCTGCTCTGGCATTATATGATTATTGGAAAAATCAGTTACTTAATCAGAAATTTATTTTTTAAAAAGTCTTTGGATGTATAAATAAACGTCTTCACGAGACGTGCCTTTATTTTTTCCTCCAAAGTAACTTTAATTTATGGTTTTCGTTAATTAATAAGTTATTCAAATGTACGTTACAAAATAATATGGGATATAATATTAAACAATAAAAGAAACTCCAGCGTCTTATTGACGTTTAGCGACTAGTGCGTTTGATTGATGATCGCGCATGAAAAAAAATGTCAGATTGGTCAATCATTGGATATAACCGATAAATATTATATAGGCAATAAATATATTTACTCGAGTCTCTCAGTGCTGCGGAAGAACATTAGTCTTTCGTCCCAACTATCTTAAAATAGTAATATTAAGCAACTTGTAATCCGCATTTAGACTCCGTGTAGAGTCACGACCTAATCTCCAAAGAGGCCAGCCTATAGCACTCTCAAAACGTTATAGACTGGTTGATAAAAATTAAAATTATTTTACAAAAGTAAACACAGTTTTATCACAATAACAATGTAACTAAATAATAGTAGATCAATTTTTAATTTTGTTAAATTAAGTTTTTACCTTTAACTTGCGTCTCCCTTTAACCTATCGCAGTCCACTGCTGGACATAGGTCTCCCCTATTTTGCGCCAAACTTCCCAGTGTCCGCTTTTCTCATCTAGCCTCCACCAGCGACCTTTCGCAAGTCGTCGCTCAATCGGGCCGGAGAGTGTTCTACGCTACGCTTGCCGAGACGCGGTCTCCACTCCAGAACTCGTCTGCTCCAACGGCCATCGGTTCTGCGACACACGTGACCAGCCGGATCCGGCGGGCTTACTTGCTATATTACTTGCGTATCTGACCGAATAAAACAGTAGTAGTACATTGAATTAAGAAACAAATAGTTTAGGTAGATTACTTAACGAGGCCCCATTTTTTGTAACATAATAATTACGCACGCGGTCTTTAAATAATTTTTACTATTATACTTCCTTATTTCTTATAATCACAGACACAACATCTAAGTGTGAATTAAGGTCATTAAAAATGGCCTTTTAAACAATGCTAGCCAAAACTTATCTCAATTGATCTTCGGTTAAATAAATATATTTATGAATATTTTTTAACATTGTTTATGCGGCTTCTATTACCTAGAATTATGAATCCACATTTCCAAAAAAAAGTCTAAGCTATTTACTAATATCACCCACAATACAATTGCAATTTCGTAAGTTTGTACTTACAAAAATACTACGTATTTCAAAATTTCAAAGATAATTTTCAAAGAAATAGTTCCATGTAGATTGTCCTACATTGGAACTATATTCCTTTGTAAATGAGCGTCGATGGCTCAATGGTGTGGATTGTTGCCTTCCGATCGGGTGGGCGCAGGTTTAAATCCCGCCACGTACCAATGTTTTTTTCGATATATAATAATATGTACGTTATTCCGACACTCTTAGGGTGAAGTTAAACATCGTGAGGTAACCTGCGCACTCCTCCGAAGAGATTCAAAGGTTGTGTGTGAAGTCGTCGAATCCGCACTGGGCCTGCGTGGATGACTAAGGCCTAACACCATTTCGGATAGTGTCGTGTCCCTCGGTGGGGAGTTTAAATGAGCTGATGATTATGATGATGAAATCAAATAAACCTAGTATTATTTTGGTAGGAATGTAAATACAACGCGTAGAGCGAGCCCGAACCCAATTGCCATCAATTGACACCCACAGGCGCGGCGTTTATCACGTGTCTTCACTGACCTTGTTCTTATATTGGTCAGATGTGGCCATCGTGAACGGACTCTAAGAGCCCATTGACTTGAACATTCATAATAAATTGATTGGCATAAGACTCTACTGTCTGTGAATTGATGACCGCTTAAACGATATTTTTGTGCAGAACTGATTTCGATATGACTTGTTTACTGTAGTTCACTAACTAAACAATAAAAATTGTAACATGTTTAGCCGTTAACTAAACATGTTACAATTTTTATTGCACCAAATAAATATTTTTCTCTCTTTCTTTCTAAAGCACATTTTTTGGTTCGGCTGATAAAATGTATATGGTAATTAATAGCAATTCAAGAGTTGCCTTATCCAAAGCTGATTTTCAGCTAAAAACATAGCTTTCGTACATACATTATCAATACTCGAGTAAAAATAACATTGCTTAACCTATCCCTTTATTTAAATGTTGCTGGTTTTACTTCCGAAAAGCGCTATCAGTAGCTGTGCGGTGGTCCGAAGATAACCAGGGTATCTCGCAACCTCGCTTGGCTGCACTCTGTTAAGAATTATATTTATAAATCACTCCACTGTTTGAAAACCATATCTGTTTTAGAAGTGATATACAGTTTCAAATGAGATAACGTTACGGAATCATAATCAGAAATGTTAAAATTTTAACGTACCATACTTATCTGACCGAACCAGAAGGAGAGCTATATTTAAAAATCAATAAAATATTCACAGCTTCACAAAAAATTCAATTCAATGATCTGCTGACCAGATAAAAAAGCGCCCTGTTCTAAATGTACTCAATATATTATAGATTGGTTGATACAAATAATATGTAAGTGCAGCATATTATGATTATCATAGATGCTCCCTCAGAATCTAATCTATCAAGTTAAAAAATCCATATCTGATATTAGAGCCAACACAAAACATAACTAACAGCTGTTTGGTTGGCGTAGATTTACTACCGCAAGTGTGCCTTCTAGCCAGTGTGACATCTCAGAAATAGCGAATCTGCCACATACTGGGCAAAACTGCAAAATCTGCCACACTTGGTGCAAAAATATGCCATAAATATGCCTTTAAGAAACGAAAAAATAATTAAACTTCTTTAATCAATCATGAACATAATTTTTTAATCGAAGTTTTAACTATCATTAAAACACCGTTTCAATCAACATTTGCGTCTAAACAATTTTCATTTTCAATATATATGATTTCAAATTCATCTTCTTAATCATTTTTTAGTTGGCTTAAAGGAAACATCTCCGTGCTCCTTAATCCATCTTGTTGTTAATAATGAAGAAATGTGTTGATTTGAGAACCTATTCCTAAGTTTTGTTTTATTTAAATTAACTGAGAGAATATCCTCTGCACGAAGCGTTAGACATGGGGCAACATATAAAGCTTTGGCGAAATTAGTAATGTTTGGATATTTTGTAGCCCCATTCGTGTCCAAGATGTTGCCAACGGCTCCCAAAATTATTACACTCAAAATTGTACTAGTTGTGCTACTTCCACCTGCTTCTAACAAGTCTTTTACACTGATATCAAATTTAATTTGTCGTAATTCGTCATCAACTTTTTGAATATTTTTTTCAAATACAATGTTTGGAAAATTCTTTGCTACGTTCAATACTGACGCAAATCTTTGTAAACCACATGCTGTGGATCAAAGACTGTAAATCTTTGAAGATAATGCTCAGTGGCAACCGTGACTTTAATTGAATGCTTAGTTCAATCAAAAACGTTTGCATTTTTTTCATAAATGATGGATTCCAGGCTTCAACTCACTACACGGATAAGCGATCTATTTAGTACATACATTTACACCTAAATAATATCTTTTTATTTTTTATTTTATCCTATTCTTACATTTCTTATTTTGGAAACAATGCACCTGTTCCCCAAACATGAAATTAGTGGTATCAGCCAAAATAATAGCATCTTCAATATTAAGGTTACATTAGCTAAAGCCCCGGAAACTGCATCGAACAATGATTGCGCATCAGCACCTTCAAGTCAACCAATGTTAAAAATTTTGTTTTTACTTGAAGATCTTTTTCTGAGTAGTATTTAGTTACGACTGCAAGCATTGAAGTGATTGTAACATCGTGGTCTCATCTATGATTAAGGAAAACATTGGTTTACGTGATCTTATGTTTTCACATGATTTTAAATTAGCGCATCTCCTCTTCAAAATTGGCTTCAAAACATTATACGTTACCGCTGCAGCTTTAGTCCTCTTGCAGGAAAATTGTTTGGCAATTTCGAATCATGGAAGCTTTTGGATATATTTCGCTCAAATGGTCCATTAAGCGAAAAGGTAAATTGTGTTCCACAAGCA
>PQWD01004966.1:0-18890 GCA_019425675.1 Leucinodes orbonalis | reverse complement strand
ATAAATTATTCTTAAAAGTTTTCGCAACCTGCTATTTAGATTTCTGATATACACCATTGAAACACGAACTCTGAGTGAGTGACTTATTTATAAAAGTGTCGAAAACGAACATGCGTATTTAGTTTAGTTAGGTATATTAGGTTTAGATAAACAATTTAAACTAACTATTTTTATCTAAAGTGTAGGAGCCTTTTTCTGATTGATTACGCTGGCTTTACAGGTTCCACCGGGCCGTTACAGAAGAGGCTGAATAAGATATTTAAATAAAGTGTAGAACACGACATGATGAAAATAAATAATACCGCTTCACAAACAAAAAGTCAACATGTCCAGTAGAAAAAAAATTTACCAGACTGTTGGTTTTTATCACAAATTTTGCGGCTGTCACTGGATTTAAATAATGGCTGACGAAATATTATGAACAACATTAATTAATTTCGCGGTTCGAAGATATTTTGATATTTGATTTCAGCTACATTAAATATCTGTTATCTATATATGTGCTTAATTAAATAACATTACACTAATGATAGAATAATTGTAAATACTAATTTTCCAGCCGACCTATTTTTTAAAAATAATGCTTATCTAATATTAGAAACACAAGAGTTATTCTTGTCTGTCCCTCTGTTTTGTTACGGTTTCTCGCCTATGGGTGATAAAGGTAATAGTAATACGGACAATAGGGCTTCTTTATCTAATTCTTACCCCCTAATACTTAAAATGGGGTGGAGTTTATGAGCATTCTGCACATCATAAATGAAGAAAGTTTACTTGTATGCGTTCCGGAAAAGTATGAATAGACTTGCGGCAGGTGTTGGCCGGTGTTGTGAAAATAGGTTAGATGGGTATGTTCCAGAAGCAGGTGCGCGACTGTGGGTAGCCCCTCAGACAATGGAACACCTTACCGTGTTCCCGAACTTTAATCTTCGTGCCCGTTTCAGGACCTCTGGATGGCAAATGAAATGGGCGATTAGAAGTGACCCAAATATTGGTGCGTGGTTAACCCCCAAATATTTTCGGGGGGAAAATTATAGGGGAAAGGAAAGGGGGGGACCACCAAAAACATGCATCTTTATTTTCGGAGAACAGCACCCAAAGCAGTTTTCAAGGTAGGAAACAAATATCTATGGAAAGATGTATCATATCATCTACAGCAAGGTAAAATAATATTCTGCTTTCATAACCAGGAAAGGGGAACCGTGTTACCCTGAATTTAACGTACGCAAAGCCGCGGGCAAAAGCTAGTACGTTTATTAATTAGTTCTTTCATTTTTTCTTTCTGACCAGCGCCTACACCCTGCACACTTAACCTCATACGATAAGGTTAATGTCTTTGCATCTGCACTACCACTCGGTAGGCCATCCGCGGCCAACAGCGATAAGTGCACCCGAAAAAACAATTAGATAATGGTACTACTAGCTACAGTGCCGGTCCTGAATCAAACAAGTATATAACCTATCATAGAATGCTATCATTCACTGCGGTAGTTCTTTCATACTTATACGACTCAGTACTGAGTCTACCATTTAGTATATGTATTAAGTAATATGTAATTTGGGATTCTAAATTGCAAAAGAAAACCAAAATATTCACTAAATTGAAAGTTACTAAATTCTAATAAGATTAATTTAATAACTATCACTAACTCATTGAGTTTTTACCCGCAGATGTAAG
This sequence comes from Leucinodes orbonalis, assembly GCA_019425675.1. NCBI lineage: Eukaryota > Metazoa > Arthropoda > Insecta > Lepidoptera > Crambidae > Leucinodes > Leucinodes orbonalis. The sequence goes on along the minus strand of PQWD01004966.1, from coordinate 17,212 downwards.
GTTTTTTATAGGAGCAGGGTAAGTGCTTTACTAGTATAGTTAAAGACCTCATTGGCCCAAGCCTACTTTTAGGTCTAACCTCGGCTGCTGTAATGCATTCTCTTAAACAACAAACAGTAAGTCAATAAGATATTTTAAGGAAACTTATGTGCGCAGTTGTAATTCAATAAGGTTGAAATTGCTTGCTATATTCCGAATTTATTGCTTCGGATTTCAGTAATTTATGATTTGATTTCCTTTACTGTGTTAATTTATATAATAAGAACATGACTCAATACATAAACAGTCTAGTTTACTTACTTTAACTCTTTCGGAACAATACCAAATCTAATAATAGAAAATATGCTATTTTTAATATATGTAAAACAGCAAACATTAAGTAGTTCTACCATTTATATGTGATGAACATTATTTTTATGTCTATGTTAGACTTAAAATAATGTTCGGTAATAAAAAATCTTGTCGTTTCACTGTATCAAGTTATTATCAGTAATAAATCATATACCGACCTAACCTGTCTAAATGAAACACTAGTCTAATATTTTGATACGTAAACTTAACTTTAGAAATGAAATCAATAAAAACATATCGCTCGAACACAAAGAGTCGCGTGCTTAAAACGGGTCGAGTTATGTAACGTCCCGCTAGACGTCTACTATTCGCTTCAAGAAAAAAGTCATAAATGTCTGCTCTTATTGTTTCCTTTCGCAGGCGCAATTTATGTGGCAGTTTAAACTGGCAGGCCCACTTTAGGCCCAGCTCAAAAACGACTTGGCGAACGAAGGCATTGTTCGCGACCCAACTCTGCGGGCGACGGGTTTTTTGGGGGCCCTTTTGTTCTTAAATTATGTAACTCCGTATTTCCAATCGATTGTTGAAAAAATAACAACTGCCACTGATGATGTATCGCCTAGTTCGCTTGTAAGTTTTTTTCAAATGAAAAATGTTTTAAAATTGTACCAACCTTCGTTTCCGAAATGAGTGTTAAATATTTTTGCATAACTATTTAATATTTTTAATATAATATTTTTTCTCTAAACAATATGTAACTCTTACTATGATAGAATACGCTAGAAAAAAAACTGCGGTTGTACCTACCTATACGACTCAGTACCGAGTATACGAGTACCTAAATCTTAAAGATGTCAGAATTTTGGCATATATTTTGAAGTAATAAGAAATATTTGTTTATTTTAATAAGTACACCTTATTAACTTATTTATTTTTTTACCTTCTCTTTAACTTTTTTAGTTCATACCTGCCATAGATGCTTACACATCCGTCACATTAAACTGCTAAATGTCATGAATCGAAATTTAGTACGTAATGCCATTTTGACTGAATTTTAGAAGTGGGTAGACAGAGTATCGTATATTTTTATATATAAATACTAATTATATATAATACAAAGTGAATAAATTATACACCAACATAAAAGTGATTTCATAAACTTCGTGCTAAATACCTGGACATCCGAGAAGACTCTTATAATTTACTTAAAGGTAAGTCACTACGCAATTTATATATTTTAATGTCTGTTTGTATATGTGATCTACATCTTTTTTTGTGCCCATCTCTCATAATTTTATCCTATCGAAATTTGAAAAATCCACGAGCCCAAATTAATCTAGCCGCAGAAAAATTCGTGAATAAATAAATATCTTTGTTGGTTGCCATGTCAACTGCGTTAAGCGGCTGTCTGTAAAAAACTTGCGTGATGAAACCGGTTGGCTAACATTCATTATTCAAATTAGTGCGTGCTGTTATAATTCGAGACTCGCCTCCTTCGATTGGGCCCTTCGAGCTGTATCCCGCAGTTTAAACCCTGTTTTTGTAAACCTGCTCTAATCTTGGTCATTAAATTGGTTATGAGTTTTCATACTTGTGTATTTCACGTTGTTATGCATGAAAGTCATTTTTCAAACCAATCAATCTTTGTGTTTCCATGTATTATATATAAGATACTGTAAAAATAAAATCGAAGGCCTATATATAAATAGCTGGAAGACGATTTAAAAACTTTTGTTTAGAGGGATATTTATCCCCAGCTAGTTATTAACAAGCTACGAAACTGTGTTTCAACATAATAATTTTAATCGTTATCAACAGTTCCGTGGTAAAATTTTAAGAATTTTCTTTTGCGCAGATTATTTTCTATTATTATAACAAAACACTACGGTGACGGAAAATATCGTCAGGAAACCTGCGCATGTCTGGGACTCTCCCAGGCCAGATATGATCCAGAGGGTTATACACCTTTTAGGGTGAGGCTCGTGCCCATCGGTGTGGACTTATAGTGAGCTGATGATGATGAAAATAACACACGGTCTTTTTAACTGCACTAGGTATAATGCAGTTAAATTTATTACATTAGATGTATTTATCTAAAAAATTAAAATGTTACCTTTAATGTCGCGCCTAAGCTGTAAAACCTATCAAATTATACTGTCTCATGTTCCATTTGACAATATCATTAATTCTTGACTGCACTGGAACAATCCTCGCCGCGTCAATTATATTCAATGTTATTATTTATTGTTAGTATGTATTAATTCTCAATTCTAAGAGCGATCAGACCCATAATGTCACGACAAGTGGAGGTCATAGGCGCGGCAGAATGAAGACTTGTATGCGAACTTTACTGTGCTTGGTTCATGTATACAAAATACAGACTTATCGATTGTATGATTCATTTAAACAATTTACTGTGAGCAATATTATTACAATGCTTTGCAGTTTCCAGTTATCTATATCGGAACTATTTCTTTAAACTAAGCACTAATCAATGAAAACTTACATAGATAGGTATTCTATTTTTTTAAAATTATGATGGGCTTGCTTTCGAGCACAGACTATTCTAGTGGAAGAGCGTGATCTAAGATGGAGCGAGCTTGCTCAGAAAAAGCATACCTATTCACCCGTTTTTTAATGCCAAAGGGTTGTATGTGGCCGGAAACACAGACGCATTATCATCGGCCTATAACGGTCCACTACAGGGTACAGGCCTTCGTGCACAGCATAGTTATGGGGAGATTTAGCCATATTCGACCACGCGGCCCAATACGTATTGGTGGGTGTTAACCAATGATGTAAAAAAGTATGGATTCGTGATATGCTCACAAAACAATCGTAAAAAGTGTTCCAAATGCAGTGACAGTACGCATAATTTGAATTTCGAACACATTAACCTAAACAAAAGAGTACAAACTGCACTCTCTTCGGCGGTTCGTTTTTGAGGCATGGATGGCGTATCTACCTTTATATATACAGAATATCATTGGTGTTAACGACTAGCATCTACGAGTAAGATAGGAAGCCGAGGCCGACGGCTTAACGTACCCTCCTAAGCACGCAATCATCTTTCTATTCAGCCAATCAGGTGATTCAGCCTGCTAACCACCTGGTAAGCCTGATGTCCTAACCAAACTGTATTTTTTTATATAAAAAAAGACGTACCACAATAGCTCCCCGATTCCAAGACTTTGCAAGCTTTTAAATAGTTATATTAGCTGCATCGACCTTAACTCTGACTCTTGTCAGCAGACTACGTCAAGTTGTGTATGATAACGTTGGAGTGAATCTATACTAATATATAAAGCTGAAGAGTTTGTTTGTTTGTTTGTTTGAACGCGCTAATCTCAGGAACTACTGGTTCGATTTGAAAAATTCTTTCAGTGTTAGATAGCTTATCTATCGAGGAAGGCTATAGGCTATATATCATCACGCTACGAGTAATAGAAGCGGAGCAGCAATGAAGAATGTTTCAAAATCGGGGGTATTTTTTCATACTTGGAGCCTCCGCTGCGTACACGGCGTAAACGGTTAAAGTTACACAAAATTCATGTATGAGAGTATTATTCTTTTTTTAAAGGTCTACAAAAAAGTCCGCAACAGCATATGTCTATCTTTTAAGGTTAGCTCACTATAACATATTTTTTGCTAATAAAAATTCTGAAATTGACCCCGAAACCTTTAAAGTTGGAGGGAGGGGAAATCCTATGTATTATGATAAATGAAAGTACCGTGTTATCCCGAATTTAATGCAAGCGAAGCCGCGGGCAAAAGCTAGTGTGTAATATAATGGTATTTATTTAAATTTGTTTGGTATTTACATAATTCTTATTGTTGAGGATTTATTTCACGTGCTGTGTTCTCCTTTAATTGCTTAGCACACTTTTTTTGTGTATTATCATGTGTTGATTTTGTTGTCATTGTGTTGCCTAAATGTTGACGAGTCTTAATAATAAAATAAAAAAAATGCTAATTTCTCAACCATCGCACCACACAAGTCTAACTTACTCAGTATCAAATACACCATTATTTAACTTTATGTTATTTAGTTTAAACCATAATTTTAATTGATACGCCTTAATGTTCACTCCTAATAACTTGAGCTGATGTGGTTTTCTATTATGGAAAGTAATAATTAAGGGAGATCGATTTATTATGATCCTGTTCCCAGCGGGGGAGCCCGTGTTTACACGGATAATGTATGAACTATCCATCAGGCATTTTATAAAAGAAACAATTTAGAAATATTATCATGTATGAACTGGTATGAACATATTTTTAGATTAAAACAGCTCGTGGTTTGACGTTTTGTAATGTCAAAGTCAAATATGTTTTAATTAACAATAATATTCTGTATCTATAAAGGTAGATACGCCATCCGTGCCTCAAAAACGAACCGCCGAAGAGAGTACAGTTTGTACTCTTTTGTTTAGATAAATGTGTTCGAAATATGTGTATGTGTGCTGTCACTGCATTCAGAACACTTTTTTCGATTGTTTTGTGATCATAATATCATGAATACATAATTTTTTACATCATTGTTAATCAATCAATGAACTAGACTTCAATGTCGCATCACAGAGCACAGGCCTTTATAAACTGCATGGAGATATTAGGCCGTAACCCACCATGCTGGCTAAATGTGTTTTGATGGATGCTAACCACTAGGTACAATTCTGACATAAAAGCTGAGACTCAAGGCGTTTAAACACTGCAAATGTATTTTTAGGTCACCCCAATGATGTAAAAAAGTATAGATTTGTGATATGCTCACAAAACAATCGAAAAAGTGTTCCGATTGCAGTGACAGCGCACATACACATATTTCGAATGAGCGCACATTTACTTAAACAAAAGAGTACAAACTGTACTCTCTTCGGCGGTTCGATTTTGAGGCACGGATGGCGTATCTACCTTTATATATACAGAATATCATTGGGTCACCCATCTGAATAGCGAGAACTTCGTTTGGCAAACGCAAGCTATCATCGAGCCCTCAAATTGTTTATTTAAAGATATCTTAATAGCATTACAACGGCCAGTAACTGGGATAAAAAAATCTGTGCCACAAGAACCTCTGACCCCGGCTTTATCTTGGTTGCAGGAAATGAATAGTGGTTATGTATAGTGGCGTGCACAGAGATTACGAGTTGGGTATGCAAAGTGAGTGACAGTAATCACATAAACAATAAATAATTTATATTTTTGTCAAATTGAGTGCTGTTGATATATTTATAAGATAGCCTATAGTTTCAAATCTGTAGAGGAAATAGGAGAATAAGTAGGAATAATTTATTATTAATAAAAAGGGGAGACCTAGTCCAGCAGTGGACTGCCATAGGTTGAATAGGAATAATTTATTTCATAATTGGCGATTTTCCGGGTTTCCGCATGCGCACTTTGCGCCATTGGCATGTACATATATGACGTCTCTGGTCTATACTTCCTAGGTGTCGGCGTGAGGGGTATTATAATAAATGGTACACGTATAGACGGCGACACGGGTCGTGAAACCGGTTTTGGCACTTCCTTGAGTCGATCCGCGCCACAGACATCCGAATATACAATTAGACTGGACAAGCCGCCAAGTTTATAGGCAGTCCCAGTGTCGCAATTTCTTTTCGGTTCTTACCTGTGAAAAGTTATTCTATCACTCGGTAAATTTACTGATTCATTGCGATGATGGCATGTTACAATTGCACAGGATGGCATTTTGGAAAACAACGGTAATTTCTTCTAATGTTCGTGCATCTTGACTCGTCTCACAGAGCGTAAACTGGCAGCCAGTGTATGCTCGTTGAGCTTACATTTATCGTACTTTAAACGCGGCTTGCCCCATCTCTTGTATTGGAAAATCTGTGATCCGCGCTATCGGTGACCCGCCCCGCCTTTGGCTGCGCGCGATACCTCATGAACTGTCATTTAGTTTTAAACTTTAATATGTTGCCAGTTTCCGGGTTCAAAAGCGTGTGCATGAACATGTCGGTTTGTATGAGTCTCGTTGTTTCTATGTATATTATCTAATATATAAAGTTATCGTATATTTTATTTAACGAAGTTATTATTTAGTATGTATTTAAATTGAATTTATTACGTGCACTAGTCAACCCGCAAATCATATGCATTGTATTTCTCCATCCTAAGGTTTCCTGGAAGAAATTGCCATGTGCAATATAAGGCCGCATATTGCACTCTCTTTTTATTTAATTTTTATATCCTTTTAGTTATTTTGGTGTACAGTAATAAAAAATAATAATAAAAAATAAAATGTATGTATTCACTAACACAAAAAGTAGGTGTTTAAGACTGTTTATGAGTTGTTAGTGCCCATAGTAAATGCTCCGTAAATTACGACTAGATGCGATGCGTGTATGTGGGTGGAAATTTTGTTAATTTATGTTATATACGTAGAAGACATTCAACCCAATACAAAAACTCATGTTATCAAATGTTTGTTCTGTATAGGGATTGAACCGGTTAGCTTTGGTGTAATACCTGACTTATCAGCAACCATTCCCTACATCATATAAATCGTTCATCCAAAGCACATAGAATTTTAAGGGAAAATGTTTCAGTTATACTAGGTATCACTACTTAAAATATTAGTTATCATTTCCAAGTTTCGCCTCCAACGATATTATGAAAATGTCGTAGTTAAACTGTGTCCGTCGATTAGTAAGCGAAGTTTTTATAATTATTTCATACTTATTTAATAAGTAACCAACTTCAATATTACAAACAGACACTCCAATTTTATTTATATGGTATAGAGTATAAGACATTATGTCAACGAAAATGGGCTATGTGAAAAAGTATTGTTGAGTTTGAAATCGAAAGTAAGCGTGTAGGGGTCGTTTATCTTATACGTGGTTACTACACACCAGGCGTGGTGATGATGTCATATGCTTAGTAATCAAACTTGAAAATGATGAGATTTATTTATATAACCAGGCATAATAATACCAGTACCTACACTATGTGATATAAAAATAAGTGAATAAGTTTGATTATTTCATCACGAATCCGACCACTACCTTCTCACTCTAAAAGATCAGTTTTTAAGCTATAAATAAAGCCAAACTATAATTATTGTATAGGCGGTCACCGGTAATGGCTTTAAAGGCTTTCCGGAAAATTAAAAAACAATGCAAAAACATTTACTATACATTTACTATACTATATAATAAAAACTTACCTAAAAATGAAAACTAAATACAAAAAAAATACGCATAAATATACAAGCTAGAAAGAATTTGTCGTCTTTCACAAGTACAATACAGGAACATTAAAAGTACTAGCTATCTTTAGGTCCTGGCTTATAAGGCTGACCTTGAGGCTTCTGATCTTTGGAGTGTAATTCGCAACCTCATTAACCGTAAGTACCTCCCTATTAAGAGGCACGTCAAACTGGTCTTAATGAATAATTATATACTGGTGACAGTCTGACGTAAGAAAAAAATGATGTTTTTATTAAAATTTTAGCGCGTAGATACGTAATTTTAGCAAATCGTTTCCGGAATGATGGTACAGCAGCTCGTCATACCGGATGGATTATCGTTGATTTATTGAGTTCTTTATAGTTCCATGAATTGTCTGTGGACTTGTCGAAGACACCGCTTAAATTCTAGATAAAAATAGTAATTATTTGATCGTTAGCTCGTATTGGTGGAATTAATTCAAGGCTTGATCGACTGTTCACTGTGTCCCTGTGCAATAACAATGTATCATTTCATAACCCCTTAAACAGAATATATCGGGAATATAACTGCCTCTCACAAAATGATACCGAGGCTCCTGACATCTGCAATTCGACTGTCACCAAATGGAAGAGCTCTATGATTAGGATTATAAATTAAATTGTATTATAATTATTAATTGTTAAACTGTTAGCAGTTATATCAACTTTTATAACTTAGCTTTGCACAATTTCCTTTTATTATGTATAATACTGGTTTCGATAATAATGCTGTATACACATGCTTGTGGTGTTACAGTACTCCCAGAAACCTCTAAACCACATTCAATGTTTAAATTGTATTTACTGTAATGCTGTTTTGTGTACCAAATAAATAAATAAATTAACATAATTTATTCTATACTTAACAAAACGTTTATTAAATCTTTCCTGTAAGAAACTCAACTGAATTTTATAAATGGCAATAGATACTCAAGTGTATTTAATAAATGAATCAATAAATTTAACAAACTTGAATGGACAGCATTCGTAGGAAATAAAAAGACGTAATACCAAGTCCAGTCCAAACTAAGGCACAAGAAACTTAACTACAAGATATAATCATATCCTTTTATTTCGACATTATTTATAGCTATACATGTTTCGTTATTTTATAATTATATTAACGCTACGGATTTCCTTGCAGATTTATAAAATTTAATTAATAAAATTGATTACACAATGCTCTACAGCAAAAAATAAATAAGGAAACAAAATGTGCAACGAGACGCACAAAGTGGGTTAATAAGTGTGAAACAGTTCTAATCAGTTCATTATACTTATACAGGAAAACCGCATTGTCACAAATAACCATAGTAATTTATGTAGGTAACAATAATAGAAATGATCCAAAACAAATAAAAGCTATATTATTATTTTTTAATTAAAAAGGAACCGCCTTCAAAGAATGAACTGAAAAGAACCGTCACCTCTATTTTAATTGAATGAGAAAAACCATGTATTAACGGTAGTGATATAAAAATCATTAACTTGTTAATGAACGTAATATTTATACTATTTGAAGTCGGTGCCAAACCAATTTTCAAGAGAACGACGAACGCTGTTTCATTTATCCGGATTTCATTTATCCAATAAGGATGAGAGCTTCGGCTGCATGCGCTGCGTAAACAGTTAAAGTTTCGCAAAAGTCATTTATGACAGTGTTATTCCACTTTAAAAGTTCTAAAAAAGTCTGCGACAGCATGTGTCATCTTTCAAAGATAACCCACTATAACCTTTTATTGCTAACCAAATTTGTTCTAAAATAATGCATTGTTTAGGGGTGTCTTCATAAACATCATATTAATTCTTATGTAAATAAAAACGATATTCATTACAAGTATTTCATGGAAAAAAAAATATTATTTACATCAATCGAATTAAATAAATATATTAGGAGATATCGCAGTTTTACAGACCTATATGAACGGATTAGCGGGTCAAAGTTAGCGTTAGCACAGAGTTACTATATAAATTAATAATAATAAAATTAAAACACTAAAACCTTCTCCTGAATGTAACAAATACTTTACCGAAAACCGAATCGAAATTGCTTCAGACAAACGCGAGATAATCGCGAACAAACATACATACATACATACTAACAGGTCAAACTGAGAACCTCCTTTTTTGGAGTTGTTTAATAAATAAATAACCACTGACATTTACCCAGCGCCATCTCGCCCCAAGTTAAGCATGAAGCCTGTTGTATGGATACTAAACAACGGATTAACATATTAATATACTTTTTTTTATAAATTTTATACTAAATCTGTCTATTTATTCAGCTAGTTTATTTTCCACTATTAATTGTTTGTCCAAAAATTCTAAAACTGTTATTGATAAGCCCAATGTCAATAACAGTTTTTGGATTTTTGGATTGCAGACCTCTTATTTTGAGGATTGATGCTATTAATTCTGTGGGTGTCATGTTCGCTCCCCGGGTAGCACATACATTTGTGTGTATTAACATGTCTGTTTGAATGGGTCTGGGTGATTTTTAATATAATATGTATGTATTTACAAAAAAGTATAAATATGTCTACCTATCCGTTGTTCAGTACCCATTACAGGCTAATGCTTAATTTAGGACTAGCTGGCGCGAATGTCAGTGGCTATGTATTTACTTAACTATACCGTAACCAAGACAAGAACTGGTACTTGCAAATGACTGGGCATTGTTTTATTGGAGTCCTCATTATAATTTGCCAGGTGTGCAGCAACTTGTCCGGCCCAATCCGGTAAACCGCCCCGACAGGACTGGCTTTTATTAAAAATATAATTTATTGAACGATCCACTGAACATCTGTAGGTTTTTGACACGCATAAGACCTGAGGGAATCTAAATAAATAGATTTTTAATTAAGTTGTACATTTTTGAGTTTTAATATTAAATTTGCGTGTTGCATTATGATAAAAATAAAATTTGCACAATATCAAGTAACAAGCCGGAACGCCTCACTGGATGGCAGCCTTTCTACATAGCATCACAGTGAAGCCTTAACCACGGCAAGCTCAATGCGGATAAGTGGGTCTTAATGACTACCAATCCTAAACTAGTCCCAACGGTTTAACATTCACTGGGACTCGAGGTAATAGTTTTCGGTCCCCAGACACTGTTGCGATAGTCAACTGAACTTGCTAGCCAGTCCTTGGAGCCCTATCGTATTTGCAATCAAACAAACATCTATACGTCCCACGTCAGGTGGCTCATTGGTGTCGACTGTGTGCCTTCGGATCTGGAGGGTGCAGGCAGTTCCTCACCACAAGTATAATAAAAGTTATAAAGAAATAATGTAATTGAATACCTTTTATCGAGAGGCCGAAATTGTTACATATGACCAGTGGTTAGTATTAAGTTCCGGCAGGTCACCGATACGGTGAAGTAAATGTTGCGTGGATGCATTATGAAATGATGTTATCCAACGGCCGGAATGGTTTGCTTAAAAAAATTAAGTGGTCCGCATAATAAACGTTGTGCGCCGTTTGTGACGACATACGAATATAAAAGATAAGGGCAATCTGAAAAACAAAATAATAAATTTTAATGTGAACGCGCCTCCGTTGTGCGTAACAAACAAAAATATTTATTAGGATATTGACGGTGTCGGTAAACAAGATAAGTGAAGCATAATCGCATATGAAATACGATTGGGGGATTTTGTTTTAATAAACAAGCTGACTGGGAAACTCGTGCCAAAGCATCTTTGTTTTAGGCCTTTCGCGTGGGGACCTCAAGCCTGATGTTACGAGTAGGTCTGACATCGATATTTTTATACCCTAAAATATCAATACAACTATAAGCCATCAGTAGGATAAAATTAAAAATATCAAAATAATATTGAAGATACAAAAAAACTGATAAAAACAATCAAGACTATCATTTTAGGTCAACTATGATCTACTGCTATAATCTCATTTAGTTTTTCCACACGAAAGAACAATTCGGTAAATAATAAATAACTCTTGAATATAATCATAGCATGTAGGGTCAACCAGAAGACACCCTTTGTTAGCCAGTGAGAGAGAACATGCTTTCTACGAAAATAGAGACTCAATATATATATATATATATATATATAGGAAACATTGCAACTATTTAAATTGACAAACATACAAGATATAAAATTCAAAACAACAAAAAAACAGAAATTAACATCAGCAACAAATAAGAAAAAGGAAAAGGTTGTATGTTTTATTTGATGCATTAAGGGATTATTGTTGATTAATATTTTAAGACGAGCTTAGTGTCTTCTCACGTTAAGGTGTTCTTCACTTAACCGTCTCTGTCAGAAGTCGTTATTTTTTTTCATAAAATAAAAAGAAAACTCAAATCGATTCAGTGAATACCCGTTAATTATGTAAGACATGTTTAACAGCTCAAGGTCTCCAATGCGCATAATATCTAAGACGTTTTTGCCACAATATTAGATCACGACTGATGTAGAATAGGTTTAGATTGTCAGATCAACTGAGCTGATTTTTTAGATCTGTCAAAACGACATATTTCCATTTTCAACGGCATTACGGATTATTTTATCGTCACAGTTACGCAAGTCGTAAGTTTTAAGTTGACGAAGTGACGCATTACAAATACAAAGGAGTTTTATTTTATAATCAAAAAATCAAGGATCTGTGTATATGTAATATTGAAGTATTGAGATGGAATCAATTTCAAAATAAAATTTTTTTTTTTAATCCAACATCCCAATTTTACCGTTCTAAAGCTCAAACTCGGTAATTTTATGGCAACATGCTATTGAGATGGCTACGATAGGTGATAGGCGTTTCCCTATACGATAGGATTCGAAATGGGGACAACAGTACGATAACTAATGGATAATACCCTGCATTGAGTCGATGACTATTGAGCGGGAGGGTTCACGAGAGGCGTCTTTCATGTAACAGTAAAACAATCGTAGGCAGACCCGCAAGCGTAGCCGATGGATAGTAAATTCTTGTGGTCGTTCAGCGTGATGGTCATTAGGTTTATTGGCAAAAGCACTTTAAATGAGTCTTCCTACCTTAGGCACACCACTTGCTCGGTGAGTCAAAGGTGCTGTGGAAGCAATCTGCGAACAACAGTATAAAGTCCATCCAAAAAAGAGTAAGCTGGAGATCGTGGATACAATACTTAATACTAGTTGAGGTGCGAACATAACACAAAGTACTTATGGAGCATCAGCTTAAGTGAGTAGCAGATTCATAATTCGGTAGTCTCTAAAAATGTTATCTATATATTTTCAGCTACCTATTCGGCATCTGACTATTGGGTATTAAACAATTGACTGACCTTCAATTGTTATCTGAATACGCTTATCACTACATTAAGAAGGCAATTTGTTAATATAGTTAAATTGAAAAAAAAACAGTCTTTGCACAGTGCACGACAGATTGCAAACGCTTAAGCAAAGGTGGTTTCCAGTTGAAAATTGGTATTATCGCATCGTATTTGTTGATTTAATCATATCCTTGACGAAACACTTAAGCATGGTCGCATGCTTGAGACTAATGCGGTCAGACATGTGAAGTTTTGTGTGTTTTTTTTTGCGTGTTCCATGCGTCGCGCGACGATAGCGAATGTAAGTGGTACACCTACGGTGTTGTAATATATGCACATTGCGGTATTGAGCGCGCTGCGGGCTAGATTTGACTTTTAAATGGCTACTGTCGCCGGTTGTACTGATTTTGTACGTTGCAAAATGATAAGAAGACATCGATATTGAATGATAATATAGAAAAAGTTGCTAGTATTACTGCAACATCGATCGATTTTAAGTTATGTACAATGATTTCAAATATTATTCTCCTTAAGAGTACAGACTCTACGAGCTTATTATCATATTATGGAAAATTATTTAATCGTAATATATGTAGTTGTACTATATTCATCATCATCAGCTCATTAGACGTCCCCACCGAGGGGCACGAGCCTACCCGTATAGGGTGATTAGGCCTTAGTCGTCCACGCGAGCCCAGTGCGTGTTGGACGACATCACACACAACCTTCGAATCTCTTCGCAGGCGTACATGAAGGTTTCCTCACGATGTTTTCCTTCACCGTAAGAGCGTCGGATAACGTACATATATTTTCGAAAATTCGAAAATACATTGGTACGTGTCGGGATTTGAACCTCAGCCCTCCCGGTAGGAAGGCGACAGTCCACACCACTGAGCCACCGACGCTCAACGTTGTACTATATTATATTATGTAATAGGTCTTAGCCTACATATTTCGAATGCAAAACCTGATTCTTTCCATCTATCTCTCTTTTTTCATATTTTGATATCTTTGTATCGTAAATCAATATTAATGTATAATGATTTACGATATAACACAAACAAGCTTGATAATATGTGACTTGTTCCACTATGAATACATAATAAAATTAAAATACCACATGCAAAAAATTCAAACGAAATCTCTTTCGGTGCAAAGTAAGATTGAAAAAAGTTACTAAAATAAGTCTATATTTACAGCAGGTTCTGCCTGCCGCTTTTATCCATTATTTTTAATTTATAAACGGAGCGCAAAAGTTGATCTTTGACATTGTTCAATAAACTGCCTTTGAAACAAAACACTATCGACTAAATCTAGAGCTGACTAACACAACCGAGTCTGCTGGACTCATTAAGGATTCGGCGAAGCAGTCAATCTTTAATTAAGTGGTTGCAAAAAAATGTTGAGCTTAAACGATTATGTATCTAATCACGATAGCATAGCCAACAATTTCAATAATTGGCACGACCACAATATTCCGTAGTAAACACGAACCGGAATCTGGGTAATAATGTTAAAAGCTATTAGATTTGATCGAGTATTAGTTTTGTATGTGTTCATTAACACTTTAATGTAATACTTACATCTGTATTTTTGAAACTTTAACCTTCCTACGTATATATAACAAATAATATTGTCTAGTGTCGAGTAATAAAACATTAGACTATTTACAAAAAAAAACAACTCAATTTAAGCCCCGAAGTGACTTTACATAGCCACCATACTTCCTTCCACTATAGGTACTTTTGGTATCTAAAGTTTCGTCAAACGTTGTATACGGGGACTTCGTGAATGTTCAGTCATTTCGTAATACATTTATTACACGAAGTGCCCCATTAACGTTACCAACACATATGTATAACTCTTAAGCAGTGGCTATATATCTGCTAAAGTAATTAATAAATATCCACTGACATGCACTCAACGCCGTTTAGCCCCAGGTTAAGCGTGAAGCTTGTATTACGGGTACTATTGTTTAGTGATAAACATACTTATATTCATTCTTATTTGTAAATACATACAAAACACCCATACCAATACAAACTTAACATGTTCACGCAAACAAATGTATGCACACATATTTTGTGACGTCATTTCGGGAGGTCTCGCCAGAATAACAGTTTGCAGTGCTGCAGCGCTTGGCGGTGCAGCAGCTTATGCTGAGGCGGGACCTTTTGACCGTATCTTTTGTCTTTTGCCTATCGTTTTCTGCGTTTGTAATTGTATAGTTTAAAATTGTTGTTATTCTATGTTTATGTTACCTGCTGCTTTTGGTGTGTAATTTGTTATTTATACGGTCAATAAATGATTTTCTTTCTTACTTTCAAATGTTTATAGTGCCCGGGTTCGAACCCGGAACCCTTGGTGTAGTAGACGAGGTTTCAACCACTACACCAAATGGGTCGTCAATTTGAACTTGTCCAGCATAGATTTTTTAGTCTCTTTTGATATGTTTTTTTCTGAATTGCGGGATTGAGGTCGAACGTAACTAGAATAAGCTAATGTCAAAAGTTTGAATGATTGTATAATTAAATTATATCATCGTTTACAATGTAACCTTTTGCATGTGATTGTTACGTTATTGTAGACGCTCTACACAAAGCGCATTAGATAGCCACGGAAAAAATCCTTGTGAAGAGTTGTATCAGATAAATTCCAAAGAAATAGAAATACATAGAAATATTTACAAGCATAATGTGAGAAATGGCAACGGGCCGATCACGTTTATATTTTCTTATTAATTAATTTTAGTTGTAAAAAAATATTGATATGTGTAAGCATAACTTACTTAAAATGTATATAAATTTTCGTGTCCAAACTTAGATTTAATGAACTAAATAACAGATAATTGAGTTAGGTATTTAATTCCCAAATTAAATAACCAATTTTGATGTTATGTGTGAGGCTCATTATTTATTAATTATTCTTTGGCCCGTAAAGTAGATCCATACAATTTTGTAATACCTATTTCCAGCATGGATTTTTTTATAGTAAATTAAGGTGTTATTTGTAAACATGATATTTTATAAAATAAATTTGATTTAGGTAAATGTTATATGTTATGTACAGTAAATAAATGTATGTACTTTCTTTTGTTTATACAAAATATCAAAACGAAACTTTGGGTTTCTAACAAAGATAAATACTTCTAAAACATGAACCCACGACTTTAGCTGTTAATAAAGGGCCACTATATAATGCGCCATAAAGCTGGCCTAAAATATTAGCGGCTATGCCGAGTGTCAAGCTGCATCAGGAAACACCTCATAGTTACTTCCTTGTACGCCAAATGTGGCGTTTGGCCTTTCGTAAGGCGTTCCATTCATACGAAAACGTTTAATAGCTACCCGGCAGTGATCAGAGGTGAGCCGAGGGCCGCCCGGCCCTTTATGCACTTAAGCTAGGGCCCTATTTCACTTGGTGTTCAGGAAGAGAAGGCAAGACTTTTTTGGGAACAAACCAATGACGTCACAATATGTTTTAATTTTGTAAAGGAAAACATTATAATGAATGTATTGGCGTTTTTGGCTACATCGTGCATGTAGCACCTATTTCTTTTTAAAGAGGTGCCACAGGTATCTTAGCATATTTGCAAAGATTCTGCTTGTTTATGTATCGGTGTAAATACAAAATGCGACTTAAAAATACCAAGGGTCTAGTAATTTCATTGGCTGCTTTACATTTAAACCCAAAACACATTATAAAGCCAGAAAAAGGATTGGTAGTGCCCACACTCAGGGATCCTAAATCTTAATACTCAAACAAGTATCAGTAATCAATAAGAATACAATTCGTGCATTCTATAGAACTACAAACAAAAAACTCAGGATCCCTGTGTAACATGGCCTTTATGGCAAAGGGAAGGACAGACCTCTTGACTGGTATATATAAGATTGATAGCTATAGTGCGTATATTTTGCTTGAAGATAAGATAATGAACGCATTACGCCCTATTCACATGTCATTGGTAATTAAAACTATAGTTCCCAGGTGTGTTATGGTTATACTTATGAGTGACTGTTTTGCCATTTTATTTAATAAAATATTACGTTGGATGCGCTGGTACATCATCAACTTTTTTAGGTAGATGCCAATGTTAAATAAATAAATAAACATTTATGCGCATGATCTTATATAAGTATTTTTTTGGCTTGGGTATTTTCTTATATGATATGTGTATTTACAAATATACTTAACTAAGTTTATCCGTTATTTAGTTTCCATAGTTAAGGAAGCCTTCCTTTTTGTCCTTCCTTTCTCTAAAACAAATGTTAGGGTGTTTTCGACCCCTAATCGTCCCGCGAATGCCGTAAGAGGCGGATTAGGGACTAAACATCCATTTGATAACTGGCAGCAGCACTTTCTATTTCAACCAACCTTCTACACGTAGATACTGCTATTCCCAA